>JAADVC010000339.1:0-23753 GCA_023334575.1 Pythium volutum
AAGATCGCTGTTCATCGCCATCGTTGTGCGGCTCGCCAACCCTTACACGCTTCTCCAGCACGCACTTTATGGTATGGTAATGAGACTTCAATAGAGCTTCGTCCTGCTTAACGACGATTCACAATGGCTCCGCGATGGGTCATAAAGAGACTATAAGCTGTCGATTCTCGTAAGTCAGACACTGTCCATACAGTTTCCACTTCCAGCCACTTAGAGATAGATCCAGAGCTTCACCGTGCACAGCACGGCACTGTTAAAATACTTAATTTCAAATTTCGCGCTTGCCACTCTTCCAACACAGGCCATGTATTAATACAACACAAGAGAGTTTATATACCTTTATACAGAGGTTTCATTGTAAATTAAAGGTATTGCGCGACTCAACTATGCTTCAGCAGAGGTGAATAATGCGTTCATGGAGGTAGATATGTGATAACAGAGGCTGTTCGTAAGAATTGCTTTTTTGACAGACGATGGAGACGCCGGCTGTGCGCGTGCTGGTCGTGGGGGACTCGGGCGTGGGCAAGACCACGCTGCTGCAAGGGCTATGCAGAGACGAGGGCGACAGAGACGCGCTCTCTAAGCCGCATCGCTGGACGGTCGGCTGCGACGTCCACGTGCTGGTATGCCGCTATTGGATTTTGAATTCCTAACGTGAAGGCTCTACAGCTGACGCCAATTTATGTTTTATTGGCTTGAAGTTGTACCAGCACCGCGAGGCGTACGGCACGATGAAGGATGTCTATGTAGAGTTCATTGACGTTGGCGGCCACACCAAGTACGAGCTCAGCCGCGCGATGTTTTACCACGACGTGCAGGGCATTGTTCTGGTCCACGATCTCAGCAACGCGAGGAGCTACGACCACTTGCGCCAGTGGATGAGCGAGATCCACGAGACCCAGCGCCGGAACGGATGCGTGCTTCCTCCATCGTTCGCGCACCGCAGCACCGACTTTCCAACGGTTCGTTCTTTATGTTGTTTCTGCTGGCTGGGTTAGACTCTAGCCACAAAATCCTATTCATTTTCATAGCTCGCGTCCATGCCCAAGATCGTCGTGGGCAACAAGCGCGACCAAATCTCGCCGCAGACCAAGCGAGCTGTAGGTGCACCCGAACTGAGAGGCATCGAGACTATGGAGGCGGTGGGTTTTACAACTGTAACTGCTGGACGGATCTCGTCACGTGCTGATACTAGTACTTTTCGCGGGTGTCTTGTCTCTCTACAGAGCGCCGAGCCGTTCTCGCTCGACACGAACGTGTTTTACGGATTCCTCGACCGCGTCGTGACGTTTGCCAATGCACAAGCGAGCGGCGGACACGACGGCAGCAACAACAATAGCAGTGACTTTGCCATCAGCGGCAGCACGAGTGCGTTCGCCGCCGACGGCTTACGCCAGACCAAGACGCGGCCGCTGTCGCCGTCCATGCACCAACCCACGACAGCGGCCAAGGGCAGTGGCAACGGCGGCTGGTGGCGGTAATGGGGACCGTGTTCAACTCACACTCCACTCCCTTCAATAGTATTTACAACGTCTGTACACAAACGATCCCCTCCTCGATGTGGGGTCGTATCGCTTTGGTTCTCATGGGTCTCGTTCCCCATGTATGCTGCTTTTGTTTTTTTCTAGATACTACGCGCCTTTCTCAGAACTCGATCGAGCCGGTCGAGTCGCCCGTGTGGGTGCGGCCGCGTTGCTGCGCGTCACGACGCATGGCCGACGGTGGACTCACGGTTTCGTCGTCGACGCCGATCGACTGGTCGGAATCCTGTCGCCGCAGTGCTTGCGGAACTTGCACACTGCGTGCCGTCGCGAACGCGACTTCATCGTCAAAGGGTTGCGGGTCGTTGTACCGAGGACCGTCAGCCGCAAACTCGTTCTCGGTCGACGACGCGTCGGAAAGCACCGTGCCCGAGATGACCTCGAGCCGACGCGGTGCCGATGCGTGTGGCGGTGGCCGCCCTCGTGTTGGTGGCTGGTCGGGCTCTGATGCGGTGAACGAGGCCCCCGGCTGAAAGGACGACTGCGAGTTGCTCAGGCTCGCGCTCGAGCCAATACTGATGCGCGTGTGGTTGTCGCCCGGCGACGGCGTCGGCGTCGAGCCGTCGCGCAGCGCGTCAATGCGGTCACGGAGCGTGCCACCGGCACGCATCATAGAGGACGACGACGACGATGTGACTGACGCGCGGTCGTTAAAGCCCTGCGCCGACGACGGCGGCACGTGTGACGGTGCGGCCGCCGACGAGTACGCCGTGGACGCTGTGGATGCGGCGCTTCCGCGCGGCGACACGACCTGCACAAAAGGCGTCTCGTTCTGGGCCGGCGAGTCGTACGCGAACGAGCCATTGGGCGTCAAATCTGATCGATTCGAGACTTTGCGGTACTGCGCGATCATCGGTTGGTTCGGGTTGACCTGTTGCTGCCGCTGATATTGCTGGCTCATCGTCGGGCCTGAGTTGTGCTGCGGCGGCGGCGGTGTCTCGACAAGAGACGGCTGTGGTTTCCGGCCATAGTACGCGTCGGCCAGTTCCTCGGGGCCGCGGTGTGGCGGAGGTGGCGGTGGTGGCGAGGCGACGTCGTATCCATACTGCTGCTGCTGTTGCTGCTGCGGAGGAGGAGGCGGCGGTCGTTTCTGTTCCTGCTGATGTTGCTGCTGGTATTGTTGTTGCTGCTGCCGTTGCTGCTCTTCCCGACTGGGCATGGCGTGGTACTGCTGAATACCATAGTCTTGTTTCTGTGGCGGCTGCTGGTATTGGTCTTGCTGCTGTTGTTGCTGCTGCTGCATGGGCTGCTGGCCGGGCGGCTGCTGCGAGCCACGGCGCGGCTTGGGCTTGGGGACGGGCGCATTGTTCAAGTACGAGTTGCGGCGCATTGCGTGGTCGTCGTGGCCGTACGGATTGTAGGTCGCCTGCGGCGGCTCGGGCTTGGAAAACTTGTAGGACGCCTCGCGCGCCGCCGGGTACCGCGCCTGCTGGGCCTGCGCGTACCGCAACTGCGCCTGCTCCTGCGTTTGGCGCTCGCGCTCGCGCGCCTGCACGGCCGCCAACGCTTCGTCGCGGCCCTTGCGCTTGGCGCGCTGCACGCACACGACGCAGCAGAGCACGAGCATGAGCATGAGCAGCCCAAGGCCGCCGATGCCCGACCACCAGATCCAGTCGTCCCAGCCAAGAGTTCCCTTGAACACATCCTGCCCGGCCATTTCTGATCCTTGGTTCCGTTCCCACCCACTGACCAGAACCGTTCTTTGATGAATGGGTTCCACTGCGGAACCAAAAATGCTGGGAGCAAAGGCGCTGATCGAAAAAGCTGGGAGGGAACAAACCTCTTTTTTTCTCCTCTCTCTCGTTTTGTATTCATAAAGTGGGATGGGCTGATCCACTAAAAGTGAATCGACGCCGATCGAAAAGCTAAGTTTTAGCGTCCACTACCTGTGGGAACGAATATTTGGGACTTGGGTTTCTTGAAGCACAGGACGACGACAACCCGACGACCAACTGCCTCAATGCATTTTCGAAAACACTGAGCATAGACTGTCTCGCACGGAACCTTTTGGGTGGGAGAGAGCTAATTGCGGCTCCTAAAAATCGTGGGTCAACAACCAACATTAAGCATCTCCCCTGCTCCGCGTCTTGCGCATGGGCACAGTCGCAAGTTTTTTTTCCACGAGAAGCCTCAGCGCTTGGTTGAAAGGGGAATTACTGATGGTGCCGCCATGGGTCACTCCACAACGGGATACGTACTGCAAAAGAGCACATGGAAGTTCACAAAGTGAATGGGTTATTTTCTCCCGTTGGTGGCTCATGTGGAACCACTTAGTTCAACAGCAACTGCGCGTCGTGGGTACAAGCTGGCTTCAACATGACCACACTCTTTTTAGGTTTTTATTTGCTTCGCCGATTTGCGACACGTAAATGACTGTGTGGACCAAAACGGTTTTGGACAACGACGAGAGACCTTCGTTTTGTTCTGGCGCATTCTCTGGTCAGATCAGTCAGTGAGGTCCATAGAAAAAAAGGTCTGGAAAAAAACTGGTTCCGGTACGACGGTCTGCACCACAGTGCTATGGATGTGTGACAGAGCATCCGGCCTTTGGCGTCACGACGATAATGTGCTGAACGGAATCCACTAGATAATATCAAGATAAACTCCAAACAAGGGACATATCAACTAAATCAGGGACATAGTATCGAAAGATCGCGTCCTTTCGCGATCTTTCGATGGAATGGATGCCACTCAGCCTGCATTCGCCAGAGTTCTCATCACGGAAAAAGAACCATGGTGACGCGCGCGGGTCTGTGTTTCTTGCTGAGCATGTCTGGGCTGCTGGCATTGACACCCATGGCCTCTGGTCTCACCACGGCGAAATCGACGCCGTTCGCCGACCGCAAGCAACTGGCGCTCGATGGCAGCGACGACGCTGCGGACGACGACTTTGAGTTCGACTTGGATGTCTCGTCCAAGAAAAAACTCAAGCGACTCCACCAGCAGCTCCACCAAGAAGAAGAAGAAGAAGAAGAAGCAGAAGACGAAGCAGAGGGCAGTGTGGAAGTTGCAGTGTCTGGCGAGGGCGCCACTTCCAAGTGGTCGGCGCCGCTCGACTATTCAACGGTACGTGAGCGGCTTTGGGAATAATGCATCCTCAAGAACGACTCACAATATCCACGTTCATAGAAAGTGACACCGTTGGGGTTCAACTATGGGCGCGGCACGCGGTACGTGGCCGCTCAACAGATTTTCGAGGGCGACGTGCTGTTCTCGGTGCCATTCGTGGACGTGCTCAATTTGCACTCGGCGCGCCAGGGACGCGTCCGGGCGTTGCTAGATGCCAACGCCGACTTGCCCGCCTCCATTGCGCTCGCGATCCATTTGCTGGAAGAAAGGTTTCGAGGCGAGTCGTCTCGCTTCCACGACTACATCGAGACCCTCCCAACCAGTAGTGCGGGTCTCAACAGCACGCTATTCTACAATGAAGAGGACATGGCGATGCTGCAAGGGTCGCACTTGCAACGCGTGACGGTCGGGCGAGCCCAGGCAATCAGCAACTTCTTTGACGCGCTCGTCGGGCCAGTGACGTCGCTGGCGCTCGACCCGCCGCTCTTCACCAAGGACGAGTTTACAAAGGAGAACTTTGCCTGGGCGATGGGCACTGTGTGGGCACGCGCATATTCTCTGGCGGACGACGATGAAAATGCGATGCTTGCGCCGATCCTGGACACTATCGGCGTGTGTATCGACGCGGCGTGTTCTCCCAGTCGTGTCGTCTGGGACCGGGAGTTGCAGCGCGTGGTTGTGTACGCTACGCGGGACTATGCGACTGGCGATGAAGTGGTTTTGAGTCTCGGCGACCACAAGCCGTCGACGCTGCTCATGCTCAACCACGGCTTTGCGCGGCCGCAGCCATTCACCGAGGCCGAGACCTTTGACTTGTCGATCTTTCTCGATCCAAACGATACGCTCATTGACGTCAAAACGCACATGCTCGCGTCCCACAACATGAGCATTGAGAGCAGTTACACGCTGCGCTACAAGAGCAAGCAGCTCGACGTGGACATGGTGCGGTCACTCAAGTTCAAGTTGCTCTCGGCTGCCGAGCTCGACAAGTACGCGATGCTGCTTGGTCCATTACCAAGCGGTGTCAGTGATGAGATGCCTATCGTAAGTCTCCGCAACGAATACGTCTTTACGCGAGCGGTCGTGTTTGCCTGCAAGAATTTGCTGGCCAACTATGCGACGACGCTCGAGCATGACCGTGTCAAGCTGCAGGAAGTCGAGACCCGGTACCGCGACCGCCGCGTGGGTGTCGCCGACAAGAAGATCCAAATGCTGCGCGCGCTCGTGATTGAAAAGGAAATTCTCCACCACGCAATGGGGTTCGCGTTGGCCCACTGGAACGAGCTGCTCACGCTCGCCGAGCCGACGTTTCTTGAGAAATGATCGGATGGCTACATTTTTGGAGGGTTTCTCGAATGCAGCACATACAAATTGGAAATGGATATAATTCACCTTCGCGTCACATGCACGACCTTTGGATCTTGGAATCTTTGGGTTGTGAATGGGCATGGAATCTTTGGTCCATCAACACGTATGAATCATGGGCAGCCGCACGACGATCGCGCTCGCTCTCCATCTCTTGTGGGCCTCTACAGTAGCAGCAGCGACGGCCACAGACATTACAGGTCATCCACGCGCATCACAGTGGGCGCTTGAGACATTCGTTGATCTGGCGGTCGCTGACGGCGACGTGGTGCAGGCCGAGCTGCGTCGCCACTGCTGTCATGGGGTTGATGAGACGGTCACTCGCTTTTGGTGCGGTGGCAACGTTATAGAAGTACTAGTACGTTATGCCGCGAGTCTCACTCGATGTTTTTTTGGCTGGTTTACTAGTGACGAGTTCCAGATCCCGGCCCATGACTGTGTACGGCTCGAGCAGCTCGTGGTGCAGGCCCCCAACAACGTATCCCACTGTGAGTGCGCTGCCGCTGCCCATAATCAACTTAGCAGCGACCGAGCGAGAAAGCTCCACACTGCGACTGTGCGTGTGCTGCACACGCATGATAATCGCACGCAGTGGCTCAAGCTGGCTCTCCACGAGGGCGACGTCCCCATGCTAGACGCTCGCGTCGACGATCTCTGCGAGCGGCTTGAGCTCGACGCTGCCGTCTGTGAAACCTTGCGCAACTCACTGCTAGAGCAATCTCTGCGAGAAGAGATCAAGCACCACCGACAAACGCTCCTGGCACACACGGCTAATGCTGCAGTCGTGGAGCATGTCGTGACGGCGATAGAGCAAATGGTCCACGCGCTGCTGGACGGGAACAAACGGCTTCGTGATGAGCTCGAACAGAAGGCACACGCGTATGCAACGCTCCATCTCCAAGCCAAAAAAGAACGCCACGCGCTGGAACGACTCGTGTGTGAGCTTGAACACAAACAAACGTGTGGCCGCCCAACATCTCGCGCGCTCGCAGTCTCCAAAATCTCGGATCCGCATCCGTCGAGTGTACAGCGTCCTTCATTTGCCGCAAGCTCGTTGCGTATCCCGCGCGTCCACGTCTCCAACTTTTCCTATATGCAGTACCGCGAGTTTGCGAATGCGTCTACACCAGTGATCATCCAAGGGCTCACCGATCTCCCAGGCTCGCCTGGACTACCACAATGGACAATGCCCACTCTTTTGGCCACCTGTGGCGATGCCGACGTCACGCTCAAGCGGTCCCTGAGTAAAACCCTTAATGACAAAGCCCGATCGGCGACAACGACTTGGGCGGGCATCCAGTCCGTGACCAAGGCTCCGCTGCGTCACTTTCTCCGCGACTTTATGGCAAGTGGTCCGGCCACGACATGGTGAGAAGCGGCGCTTTTTTTGTTTTGAGCGCGCCTACTCTTATTGACAGTATATTGTGATCGTGTCCGCAGGCCCTACGGGTACGCCGATCTGTATCTCCACGACGCAAGCATTCACGAATTCTGTCCTCGTCTGCTCTCGAGCTTTGTGGTCCCGCGGTATTTCACGGACAATCGCCTGCAGCTCATGTCGAATTCCAAGCAAGCCAGCTACTGGCCCAGTCTGTTCATTGGCGGCGCGTCCACAGCGTCGGCGCTCCACGCAGACTGGGCATCGACGGCCGCGTGGATGGGGCTACTCGCTGGTCGGAAACACTGGGCGATCGCGAAACCGAGTACAAGAGCGGCTCTCTGGGAGCTCTTCCCAACAGATCAGGCGCGCGCGCATGGCCGGTTCAATGCGAGTCTATTGGGAGGCGAATTCAGCTCGTTACTGCGACCTGGAGAGGTCTACGAAGACATTCTCGAGGCCGGAGAAGTGCTTTTCATCCCGGCAGACTGTCCGCACCAAGTGCAAAACCTCGACAAGGTGGGTCTCATTAAAAAAAAAGTACTTAAGCAAATCTAATGGGCAACGCTTGCTGTAGACGATCGCGGTCGCTGCAAACTTTGTAGATAGTGCAAATCTGGCTGCTTTCCAGCACCACATCCAAGTCGCCAAAGAGTACGTCCCAGATCTCAATCAAATTGAACACCATGAATCTTCATTCATAAAAAAGGACCTCGCTTGTTGTCTGCCTCATAGTTCCATGGCAGGCGACCACGCTCGACGCCATGTACATACACTGCGTCTATTAGATGGCCATGCGAGGGCCTTACGTTTGGCGAGTCCGTCGCCCGAGCCCAGCGATCTCTCGTACGCACAGTTCAAGGAGCGGTACCAGATATCCGTCTAAGCGTGAGGCTACTCACAGTCAATAATCACTTCCGGCATCCGCGACGTTTCTAGCCTCGCCCGCCGCAGCTTTCCGCTTGGCCTCTTGGAACGCCTCCATGCCCTGTGCCCACGAGCCTTCACTCAGCCCTTGCGGACAGTACGCACACACGACGCCGAGCTTGCCAACGTCCGTAATGTTGTAGTGCTCATTGTCAAAGAAGAGCATGTCGTCGTACTCGATGCCGCTCTGCTCTTTGAGCTGCGCAAAGTGGACGCGCTTGTTGCTACAGTAAATGGCCTCATAGTCCACAATGCTCTCGAGACTTGTCTTGCGCTCGCCTTCGATACCCACGTCCATGAGCCGCATGCACGTCTTGGCCCACTGCGGCTCGGTCGTGCGCGACGCCACGGCGACTTCACACACGTCCTTGAACTGCGGATACGTCTCCAGTAGGCTCAGCACCGTGTGGACCGCCGGGAAAAAGTGCACTTGCTCGCCGCTGCGGTCGGTCACGGCGCCAGTCTTGGCATTCTTCTTGAACGGCGCGCCGTCGAGCTCGTACATTTCGGGAAACCACAGCGTAAAGTCCAGATCAAAAACCACAAGCCGTGGAATGTGGTCCCACTGCCGCTGCTGCAGCGTCTCTGCAGAGGAGGCCGACATGGAGGCCTTGGAACTCTTGGTCTTGCGCGGCATGCTCGTTTGCTGTCTTCGTACAAAAATGAGAGGAAGGCGAACTTACCGCAGCAGTTAGACGAACTTATCTTAGGTACATATCACTTGATTTGGCTACATTTGTCTCCCCTTCACATCTCTACTGCTGCTGGCACTCGGAGGGCTTCTCGTCGTCTTGCTGCGTCGTCGCTGTCGCTACCGAGTCCCGTCGATTGGAAAAGAATTGAGACATGCGACGCTTCGCGCGCGGTACTGCGATCGGTGAAGCAGCAGTCGGTGCGTGCTCGACCGCGTCGGCCGGTTTCTCGACATTTTCGTGAAGCGTGGTGTCGGAGTGGTGATTACCTTGGTGGGGGTCGTCGTCGCTTTGTGGGACGTCTTCGTGCTCGTCAATGGCATCAATCTTGCGCTTCCTCTGCAGCACAGTCGGGCTTGGAAGATCTTCAGTTGGTGGAATATTTTCTTGGTTCTCACTGCTCGCCATGGAGTTCAGTTGCGCGATCGGCTCTTGAGACGACGAAGACCTCAGGTCAGGCAAACGTTCCACTGTGGCGATCTGCATTCTCGATTCTCTCAGTCGCGAGTTTTCAGACTCAAGGTCTCGGACACGCTGGGAAAATGCTTCATGTTCTTTTTTCCGACGCTCATCACGGAGCATCCATGTGTTGACCTTCTCCTTGAGCAACTGCACTTCCTTCGAGTCCGAAGCATTTTTGACTTGGATCTGCGTGTGGTCCTGGATAAGCTTCGCGTTTATCATGAGCATCTCCCTCTTCTTGTCCCTTTCCTGTGCGTTTGCGAGCTCGAGTTGTCGAATCTTCTCCAAAAGGTACGTCTTCGTGCTTTGGTGCGCGTTGTCATCCCGACTGCTGTTGTGTTCATCAAATCGGCGCGCAAGCTGCTCCTGCAGCGACTTGTTTTCGTTCCTGAGCGCAGCGAGTTCCTCCATGATTTGTGTCATGTGGCTATTCAGCTGCGACGAATACGATTTGCCTGACTCATCCGGATCTCGTTTGCCGCTGTCATCGGCCGAGTAGTGTGTTCGTTCGCGCTCAAACATTCGAATTCTCGAGTCCAAACGCGTCGCAGCATTCTCGAGCTGCATGACATGCGCCTCCTTCTTTGCAAGCTGGTTCTTGATGGCCTGGTTGAGTTCCACGAGCTTTCGGTTGGCCTCCAACTGCGACTTGACTGCGTCTCGGAGCTTAACTTCTTGGCTCTCAAAGCGAGTCTTCATGCCATGGTTCGCATCTTGGAGGCGCTTGACCTGATCGCTCAACGAATCTCGTTCGTTACCCAGTCTTGCCCTTTCTTCCGCAGACATAGTCGACATTTCGGAGAGCTTCTCACACAAAGCGGCTTCCCTAGAAGTGACCTCCTCGTCGGTGTAGCTGTGCTTCTCAGCATACAGTGAGAACTCTGCTGCGAGCTCGTTTTTCTGATTCGTGGACGTCTCTCTATCTTGCTGAAGTTGAGAGCTCAAGTCGTGCAGTGCGCATTCATGCGCCTCGCGAAGAGCGGCCATCTGATCCTTCGACTGCTGCAGCATCAAACACTTCTCGTCGATCATACCAGTCATCCGCGTGATCGTGTCCACCCTTTCTTGCGAGAGCTGCTTCAACTCCTTGACATGATCTGCGATCAAGCACGCTCGATCATCGGCGCCCTTCAGGAGTTGCTCTTCATGAGCTTTCGTGGCAGCTGCCAGCTCGTCGCTCCACCTCTCTTCACCCACCAGAAGTCGGTGCTCGTAGTCCTCGACGGTAGCATGCTCGGTTTCTCGGGACTGGCTAAGCTCCTCTTGACGTTGACGATCTTGTTCTTGTAGTCGTTCCACTTCCTTGATCAAATCGAATCTCTTCGTCTGAACGAGCGCGAAATCTTCAGTCGTGGTGGCCAATCTCTCAGTCAGAAGCTGGATGTGGGTATCCCGACTTTGCCTCACTGCATCCAGTTCGAGGATACTCTTCTCCAAGTCCACGATTGTCTCCGTCAGCTGAGAAACAGTGGCTGTTTGGGCGTCGATCCGTGCTGCATTCGCGATGAGGATGCTATCCAGCTCTTCACAGCGCATTGCAAGCTGGCCTTCATTCTCGCGCAGACTCGAGATCGTGTACTTTGCATCGTCAAGTTGGTCTCGAAGTCCTTCACGTTCGCTTTCGAGTTCTGTAATACTGCCGCTTTGGGACGAGCACTGCACATCAAGGCTTTGGATTTTGTCGAGGAGCTCGTCACGATGCACCACTAAGTCGCGTCTTGCCCACTGATGCGCGCTGATGTCTTCGGAAAGTCGATCGTTGCGCTCGCTTGAGAGCCGCAACTGCTGAACTGTTTGGCGAAGTGTTGACTGCAGCGACAAAATCTCCTCGCCTCGTTGAGAAATCTCCGCGTCCAAGCTCTGCTCCAATTCGATTCGCCGGTGAATCTCGACCCCCTTGGCCGCGTCCACATCGGTCAGCTCTCGTATCCTCTGCTCGGCACCCTTAACAGCTAGGATCATTTTGTCCCGGTTCGCAGTCGTCGTGTGAAGATCCTGAGTCCGATTATCGAGTTCTTCTCGCAACTTCGACGCCGTCTCTTCCGCATTTGCCAACATCGATCTGGTCTCCTTCAGCAAATCATTCGTATCGAAGTACTTCGTTTCGAAGGAATTTTTCATGCGCTTGAGATCATCGATATCATCCAGTAGAGCGTCAATGCGATCCGAAGTCGTACCATCGACTTGGCTTCTCAATGTCGCGTTTTCGTGCTCGAGACGAGCAATCTTCTCCATCAACTCAGGGTTCAGCTCGCTGATGCCACCTGCAGATCCAGTGCCGGAGGGTGTGAATCCACCTTTCATGTCAATCTGCTGATCAACTGTCTGTTGAAGCTGATTGTTCAAAGATTTTGCTTCAAGAAGGGCGGCGGACATTGAATCGCATTCCAACCGCTTCGCTTCCAACTCTGTTGCCAACCTGGTGAGCTTCGACTCGAGTTCAGAGAAGTGGAATTGCTAAAAGCAATAAATAACAGTGGTGAGAAAGGCACTTAGCACGAGCATGTGGTTGAAGCAAGCACTCACGATGGTAGTGTTTGCTTCTTTCGAGTCGGCTAGTTTTCTTTGAAGCATGGTCGCCTTCGCAGCTTGTTTCTCCAGCGCCAGGTTCTTTTCAACAAGCTCTGTATTGGCTTCTTCAGTTCTCTGTCACAGCAGTGAAAAATCAGTACAAATCGACCGAATCAGACCATCATGTCCACGTACACGGAATCTTTCGTTCACGGACGCCAAATCTTCGATCTTCGACTTGTACTTCGCCAGTGTGGCTTCAGCTCTCATCAGCTTATCAGCCGACGGTCGGAGAAGATCGATTTCGTCACGAAGTTCGCTCACTTCTCTCGCAACCGCGGTTTTTTCTTCTAGCTCACCCCGGAGTCGGTCCAATTCCCTCTGTAGAGAATGGACACGTTCATCGAAGAAGCTTCGCACTGTGCGTTCCTTCTTGAGAACGTCCATTTCTGCTTGCACTTTGATGCTCTCAATAGTCTCGAGAAGTGAGGCGTTCTCTGTTTCAGCACGGTCAAGCTTTGCCTTCAGGTTCTCAACCTCCTTTGCAACATAAATCTTCAGGTACCAAACGACCATCAGTCACATTGTGAACCGTTCAACAAGATCCACGGCGTGTACACGTACGCTGTCTTCTTTAAGAATGTTGTTCGCACGCTGAAGACGCTCCATCTCAGCATTTGTTGCAAGATGTAGCGGAGACCGTGACGCCATAAAGGCAGGTGGAGATGATGAGCTGGTTTGGCCGGTTGAGGATCGCGTGGGTGTCATCAATTGGTGGACCTCGCTACCGTGTTCAGTCGAATTGTGATCATCCCCTGCGCGATCACTTTCCTCCTGACCCGAAGCCCGATTGCTGACCAAGGAAGCAGTATGCTTCATGACTCGGTCGATGACTGCCATCATGTGGACTTGCACGCTGTCCTCCATGGCCATGATATCGCCAACAAACCGCGCCTTCGACTCGCTTTGGACAAGCGCACCGACAACGTATTTAAGCGTATCGACGTAGGACAAATGGAGAGACGCGTCCTCAAACGTCATCGCGTCATGCAAAGTTGAGCGATCGATACCGAGCTCTACCTACTCATAAAAGACACCGTCGATTAGATCTTTGTTCCAACTTACGCATATTCCCACACAATATCCGCACCTCGTAAAACGCCTCCAGCAGAATAAACACACACGCCCACTCATCAGTGCCAAGCGTCAGTCGCCGCGCGGCGACTACTTCGTAGAGCGTCGGAAACCTGTCTCACAACAACAGAGTCAGGAGGATGTCCAGTTGTTAGTTGCCCAGTGCACAGGGGCGTACGCCGACTGGAGCAGCTGGAGCAGCGTGCGCGAGGGGCGCGCGACACGCGCACCGTTCTCATAGAGATGCGTGTAGAATTCGAACCAGGAGACCACGCTCACGGCTTCCTCGGCGTCCGTCACCGGCGCCATCACTTCTTCTTGCTTGCTTTCTGCTCGTTCGGGCGGGGGAATCGAGACCAACACTCTGCTGCCGTTCTCGCGCGCGAAATTTTTTGAAGCTGCGAAACTTTCAAATTCCAAAACTACCAATCTGTTATTTGTTATATAACCGATTTGAGGATCAATAGAAAATTTCAGCTATCCGTTGAATTGGCAGGCAGTTAGGAACGAATGACGTTTCAACCTGCCGTCTTGGTTGGTTATATTTCCTTTCCCACGAGAAAGAACGCTTGCGGGTGTCGACGCGGAAAAGGAAATCTTCCGCCACAACAAAAAGACGAAGTGCAACGAGTGAGGCGCCGCGCGACGCCGCCCCCGTGACCAAGAGAAGAACGCTTCCCACGAAGCGACCGACCGATTAGGACGCATCGTAGCGTGATCAGGAAGACGAAGAAGACGCAGCCATCATGGAGGAGAAATGCTTGCGCAACATGAGCTGCAAGTGCCGCCTCTGTGCCGGCGAGGACATTTCGATGCTTCTCAACATCACCAAGAGTATCTCGTCCAACATTGAATACGCGGCAGGAGAAGACGGAGACGACGCAGCGCCGCCGCCGCCACCACGTGGAGGTATCACAAACTCGCCGCCGCTGCCCGCTGCGAGACGGGCATTGACGAACTCGCCGCCGTTGCCCGCAGCGAGACGCACCATCGCAAATTCGCCACCCTTGCCCGCCGCAAGACCCACCGTGGCAAATTCGCCGCCTGTCCCAGCCGCGACACGTTCAACACCAATTCGACGGCCGCCAGTGCAGAACACGCCGGTGCGCGATGAACCGATGGAGATTGCCCCGGCTGAGGACGTGACCATGGCCGAGGATGTGGCCTTTCCTGCTCGGGCAGCGCCGACAACAGTCACAGCTAGGACCCCGCCGCCGCCAGCTCCGATTATGCCAGCGCGTGTGCCGACCCCGCCGGTGCCCGAGCATTTGGATGCAGAGATGGAAGAACCCGCACCACCAATGGGCCCTCCGTTGACTTCTGCTCCGATGCCGGTCTCAGAGATGCCATCTCCATCAGCCTCTCCTGCTCCATCTGGAGTGATCCCGCCAGTGGAAACGCTTGTGGATCAGCTCGCGGACAAGAACTGGAAAACGCGCAAAGAAGCATACGACCATATCAAGGCGCTTTGTGAACGATCAGGAACAAGAGGTGACGACGTTGCTCCATTGCTGGAGTTGTTCCCCAAAGCATGCGAAGACGCGAATGCAAGTGCGATGGAGGCGGCTATCCATGCCGTCTTGGCTTATACTCAACACGTAGAGCCGTTCCACAAGGGCATCGTTGCGGGTGTGATGAAACGCGTAGTGGACAAAGGTTTCGCTGGTCGACCCGGAACTGTGAAGCTTTGCGAAGAACTCGTGTCTTCATTTATTGAAGCTGGAGCTGCTGAAGATACTGTTGCTGCTCTCATTGAGGGGACGAAGAACAAGAAGCCGAAGGTACCGCCAGCGTGTGCGTCCTGTATTCTTGAGGGCATCAAGGCATTTGGTCCCCGCGTGGTTCCCGTACAAACCGTCAAGGCTAGTTTGCAGGCACTTTGCGAGTCAACTGTGAATGGTGTTCGTCCAGTCGCTCTCAACATCGTCGCGGAGATTCATCGATGGGCAGGTCCCGCGTTGGTTGCAGACATTGTCGAGAAACTCCGCCAGGCTCAGAAAACTGAATACGAGGCGTTGACGAAGGATATCGCGGTCGGACAGGCGCAGCCTACAAAGTTTGTTCGCGGTGCCAAGCCACCAACTCAACCAATTCGTGGCTTAACGAAGTCTTCCGGATCTGCTCCCGCTCCAGGGGCGTCATCCAACGCGTTCGATCCGAGAGAATTTGCTGATACGGTAAACCTGCTAGAGAAGCTACCGAAGACTGAGTTCCGCTCGAAACTGGCACTTCCGAAGTGGAGCGAGAAGGTCGAAGCCCTCAAAATCGTTCTCGACATGATTGGACCAGTTCCAAAGTTGGCGAACGGAGACTACTACGAGTTGGTCAACACGCTGAAGCTTCTGTCGAATGACTCGAACGTAAACATCGTGGCGAAGTCCATCGAAGTGCTTGGTGCCCTTTCGGATGGTCTGAGGAAGAACTTCACGCAGTACGCCCGCTTGATGTACCCAGAGCTGATGAAGAAGCTCTCCGACAAAAAGTCCGTCGTTCTCAATGCGGTCAACAACACACTCGATCTGTTTGTTCAACACTCGATGAGTATCGACATGATGATGGACGAAATTCGAATCGGTGTCGATTCATCGAAGAACAAAGCCCCTCAAGCGCGTGTCCAGACGATCAACTTCCTGTCGAGATGTGTTGAGAAGAAGATGGTAAACATCGGAGATCGCAACCTTGTCGCTGACTTCGGTGGAATCTTCACCATCGCAATTGATGACGTGGATCCGACCGTTCGCAAGGCCGCTGTGGATGGCTTTGCCACGCTCGTAAAGGCATCCCCGCAGACTTCAGATTGGACAAGTGGGTTGATGGACGACTTGTCGCGCAAGAATCCGCGTTCGTTTAAAGCCGTTCAACAAGCTCTCGGTGGGGCTGGTGCCGGGAGTACTCCATCAAGCCGCCCATCTAGCGCTGGTTCTGTTGGTCGAACGGTACCGGACGTCGTTGACACAGATATGGCAGACGCCCCGCCACAAAGTCCAGCTCCCACCCGTGCGCCGGTGGCCAAGCCTCGTGGGCCCTCGTCAAGACTGGCAGGAAAGGGGGCAGAACCTGCGTCGAAGCCGACTCCCGCTGCACGTAAGCCTGGCGCTGCGGCAACCGCTGCAGGTGCCACAGGAGGCGGTGGGGGCGACTTTGCCCCGTTTTCGATATCAGTCGATCTGGAAGAGGCTACGAACGTCCTTCTCGATCTACAGATTGAATCCTGGGGTGCAATTGCTGACGGGTTTGCCAGCTCAAAGTGGACTGATCGAAAAGCTGCGATCGAGCAACTCGAGGAATATGCAAAGCAGAACTCCAGCTCTATGAGTGTCCGCGTTATCGAAGCAATGGCTTTGTACATGTCAAAGCAAGTGAAGGACTTCAAGGACAGCAACGTCAATGTTCTCAAGAGCGCGTTCCAAGCGGTTGGGACATTTGCTGAAAACTCGGCGGGTAAATTTCCTCGCGGTGTCGTGTGCCTTGCGGTTCCGAGTGGAGTCGACAAGATCGCCGATCGAAAAGCCTGTGAAAGCATTCGAGCCATGATACTTCAACTGTGCGAAGCTGTCGGGCCCACGTATGTGCTTGGGTGCATCGTGAATCATATGGGAAATGTCAAGGCGCCGTTGGCGCATGCAGAGGTACTCACAGCGCTGAGCGAGTGCGTTGCCGACTTCGGAGTGAGCTTGTGTAGCCCAAGACTTCTTGTGGACTTTGCCAAGGGGGGGTTTGGACTGGAATCGTCGAATCCGAAAGTGCGAAGCGGTGCGATTGCCCTACTTGGAAAGATGTACTCGCAGCTCGGCCCAGCATTACTGCCAATTCTCAACCTGGAAAGCTGGAAGCCAGCACTTGCGTCGTCAGTCGAAGCCGAGTTCAAGAAAGTTGGGTTTGATCCTTCGAGTGCGTCTGCAAATGTCAAGCGCCAAATAAAGGACGCGGATGTGCTGGCAGATGGAGGGAAAGCCGATGCAGGTTCGCTGTTTGGACGTGTCGACATCAGCGCGCAGATCACGAAGGAATTGATGGCCGACTTGAAATGCGAAGACGACAAGACAGCCTGGAAGAAACGCTTAGCCGCAATGGATACCGTGCAGAGTATCTGTGAAGGCGCAGGATGTGCGATCGAGTTCACGAAGAACGTCATGGAACTGATGAAGGGGATGAAAGCTCGTTTGACCGACTCGAATGCCAACTTGAAAGTGAAGGCAGCGCAAGTAATCGGCATATTGGCGACGAGTATCGGCCCTGACGTTGCTAAGATGTCGAAGATGATCGTACCTGCTCTGCTTGGCGGCGTCTCCGACAACAAGAAGAACATGCAACTTGCTGGCGTCGACGCGTTGCAAAAGTGGGTTCGGCACAACAACAAGACCTCACCTCAATGTCTCGAGAGCGTGCTTTCTTCTGTTGCTGACGCCATGGCGAATCCGGTCGGTCGTGCGGAGTTGCTCGCCTGGCTGGTAGAGCATCTTCGATCTTGCGATCAGCGTCTTGATTTATCTTGCCTGATCACCCCTACTGTTCAAGGTGGGCTGCTAGACAAGTCTTCGGACGCTCGAGAAAAGGCCGTTCAAGTTCTCGCTGAAGTCATGAAATCTGTCGGCAAAGATGTTGCACTTTCGTCCGGATGCAGAAATATCAAGCCAGCGCAGATGCGATCTTTGAAGCCGATGTTCGACAAGGCCGGAGAAATTGCTGCTGCGTCCGCCGTAGTAAGCGTTGCTGCAACCGCAATGTCGACTCCGCAGCCCGCAGCTCAGTCAGCATCACAAGCCACCATCGCTCCAGATAGCGCAAGCTCAACTAGTGCGCGTCTCGGCCGAACGAATTCGATTCCTGCTCGACCTGCCCCTGGAGGTGCTGTGCGGAATCAGCTGTCGCGGACGAGCGGATCTTTCAATGTTGAGGTCGACTCTCGTGTTCCCGAAGAAGCTTCAGCGGCAGGATTGCTGAAGATGAATGGCGGTAAAAGCTCGCGATTGACGAAGGGACAGTTCAACAAGTGGATTTTCGATCCGATCTCCCTGAGCGAAATGAGCAACAGAAAGAGTGAGATCGAAGCTGAATGGCGCCAATTCCTGGTGCCTCAGTTTCACGCAAAACTGTTCGCGCCCACGCTCGAGAAAGGTATGATGGCTGCGATGTCGGATCTGATGACTTGCATCTCCAGTCAGCCGCAGGAAGTACTCGCAGCACTCGATTGGATCTTCAAGTGGTGTACTTTGCGGATCGTCGACAACAATGTTCAAGCCCTTGCGAAGCTACTTGAGGTGATTGTCAAGCTTTTCGAGCAGCTGAAGTCCGTTGGCTACCAGCTCGATGATGTTGAGGCCGCGATCCTGCTGCCGTACTTGCTTCAAGAGAGTGGCAACCCGAAGCCCCGTTTTCGCATTCGATTCCGCGATATCATGCGCCTCGTGGTGGACGTTTACAACACGGACAGCTATGTGAACTATCTTGTCGACTGCTTCAACACATCGAAGAACATGAGAAGTCGCTGCGAGTGTATTGATCTGATCGAGTTCATTGTCAAGGCACGCGGCGTGAATGCAGTTGGGAAGCGATCCGTAAAAGAAATCGGCAAATACGTGACGGCTCATGAAAAGGAGATTCGAGAAAGTGCGATCAACGCTCTCATGGCCATCTACATGCAGACGGGTGGTGATGTCGACAAATTTTTCCGTTTCACCGGCGTGACGAGTCAACAGGGAATGGATCTTCTTGTGACGAAGATCAAGTACCTTCCGCCAGGTTCCGTTGTGGAAACCTCTACTATTGCAGCTTCGGGCCAGCGAAGTGGTTTTGGGCTCCCGGTCGCGACACCCCAGCCATCGTTTGGTGCTCGTACTCCACCACGCATCCCAACGACTGGGAACGCGTCGACGCCGATGTCCGGACAGAAGACTTTCAACAACGTGCCCGTTGCAGCTCAATCTGTTCAAGTGCCAACCCAGAGAGCTCTCTTAATGCCGCAAGATGACGATGACGACGATGTGGTCATGACTACACCAGAAAGGGACGGGGTATCAGTTGACCCCGTTGCGATCATCCAAGACATGCTACTTCGACCACTCGAGGAAATGTTCACGGAAGCCAGAGATGTTGTCGACGAGCAATCCCCAGCGTACGAACCCGGCGTCCAAGCACTGAAAGGACTGTACACTCTGCTGCTCGATGCATCCGAGCCCGCCGAAGGCGAGTTCTTGCGGAAGCACGTAAATGAGATTGCGCTCCGGCTGTGCGAATGTATCCACGGAAGCATGGGTCGAGGCGACCCGAACAAGCCATTGAGCATGTTGCCACTGACTATCGCGTTATCGACACTTCGTCAACTGCTTGAGAGTCCAGCGATTGAAGACATTTACCGCCACGTTGTGGAGCGGATCCTGCTCGAAACGACTTCGAAACTTCTGGACGCTCGTTTCGAAGACACGCCCATTCACACAGACATCAAGTCGGCCGAGTTTGCGACGTTTCCGCCAGAACGTCGCCGCTTGATCTACTTGCAGAAGGGTTTGAACGCGATCTTGGCGATTTCAACGAAGAGAATCAAGCCTGGTGATCTGTATCCCGCAATTATCAATCTGCTCCAGCGCATCGTCCGCAACGATGTCGGCGAATACAACGCCCGTGACAGCTTCAACCATTTGATGCACAAGGACTCACTTGATCAAGTCGTGGGGCGGTTGCTTTTGAAGATCACAGCGCTGCAAGCAGAAGCGCTCAACCCGTTTGAAGGCATTGACATCTTTGGTGTCTTGATGCAAATGCACTCATTCTTCGGAACGCTCCCGCATAGTGACGTCTTTGCGGTGCAGATTGCAGACGACAACATGCAACAAGCTCTCAAAGTCATCGCAGACTGCATGATGAAGACGCGTCAGTCGGTCTTCGAGACCGCTGTAAACGACCTGCCGCTCGAGTCACCGATTCGGGATATACTCGCTCGAATGGGACACGCGCCGAGATCTTTATCGTCCGTCGGAAGCTTCGGATCATCCCGTTTCGGTGGATATGAAGGGAGTGTATCTTCCACGTCCTTCGCGTCCAATGGTGCACCGTCGTTTGGTATGAGTTCGTCAGTGCGCACAGAATCAATCACACGACGACTTTTCGACGCCGGCAGCGGTTTTTCTGCGACCCCTTCCAACGAGCCGACTCTAAGCAGCACCGCAACGACAAGCCAACTCAGCAGCTTCCGGTCGAATGGATTTGACGCCTCATCCACCTTCGCCACTGCTAACGGCTCAACCAACGGCATCATCGGCTCGCGCGCACCCTTGTCTCTGAGTGATCTCACCGGCGAACCTGTCCAGCCGACAACAACGCAGTCATTGCGCGAGCGACTCGAGCGCATCCGCTCCAAGCCGTAGTACGACGACATATCTCCCATGTCGCCCAACACTGCAGCCGACCCGCACCCGTATCGGATGGTGTCATACCCACCCATTCTCTACTCTCTCAAGGGTACTTCCGCCCCGCGTCTGCAAGTCTCAGCTGACGATATGGGTACAAGAAGGTGGCTTCTCCATGTCTACGCGTCTAGTGATCTAAGCATCATCGAATCTACCGTTCATTAGTGACCACGCATCGTGTCTCCCACATTTTTCTGCTTGGTCTACGACCATGTGTGACAGGAGATGCTGCGTCGCGTCTCTTTGGTGCGAAGGTAATGTTTATACTCATTTAAGTACGACACGGCGTTTCTTTCCATCCCTTGGACGAAAAATACCCACAAATAACCGTCCAGTCCAAAAAAACCCTCACCACACAGAACCAGAGCACAACTCCCTTCTGGATCCGTTTTTTTGTTCTTCTTCAGTCAAATCACTCTCCTCCGGCGTCAGCGTTCAAAGGGAGCAGAAAGCGAAGGCAAGAGCAAAGAACCGAAAACGCGCCCAGACGCCCATTTTCGGTTCTCCCAACAGAAACAAATCATCCCAACATTCGTTGTGGCCTCTTCATCTTCACCAACGGAGACGGAACCAGAACGACGAGGTCAAGATGAAGTGGCTCCGGTCGGAAGAGATGGAGTACATTTCGCTCATTGTGAACGAAGACGCGGCCCACGACTGCGTGCAGAAGCTGGGTGACCTGGGCGTCATGGAGTTTACCGACCTCAACCCAGAGCTCACGCCGTTTCAGCGGCGGTACGTGTCGTACGTCAAGCGCTGCGACGAAATGGAGCGCAAGATTCGCTACTTTGACGGCGAGCTCGCCAAGTTTGCGATCGCGCCCAAGTCGGCCGGCACGGTCGAGTCGTTTCTCGCCGGCTCGGTCGAGATCCGGTACGGCTCGCAGGACACGGCCGTGCGCGCGCTCGACACGCTCGAGCGCATCCTCGAGGACAAGGAGCAGGAGCTGCTGCAGCTCAACTCGATGCACGAAAAGCTCACGCGCGAGTACAATGAACGCAAGGAGCTCCAAGAGATCATTTCGCGCGCTGGCGAGTTTTTCGAGATTGATTTGCCCAGCGCCGACGCCGTGGCGCGCCAGCGCACAGCGAGTTCGCGCACGTCGTCGCGTGCATTGGGTACTGGCTATGGGTTCAGTGCCGTGCCCGTGACGACGGCCAGTGGCGAGCAGGAGAGCGCACTGCGCTTCCGCAACATTACGGGCGTCGTGCCGGCCGACGAGCGACTCAAGTTTGAACGCATGGTGTTTCGCACGACGCGCGGCAACTGCTTTTCACGGTTCTCGCCCATTGAGGAGCTGCTCACGGACCCAGCGAGCGGCACGCCGGTCGAGAAGCACGCGTTTGTGATCTTTTTCCAGTCGCAATTCATCGAGACCAAGCTGCGCAAGATTTGCGACGCGTTCCACGCGCGGCTGTACACGCTGCCGCCCATGGACGACCGCGGCGCGATCGCGAGCCTGATCCAGAGCAACAATGCCGAGCTGAACCAGGCGTCGCACATTTTGCGGCGCAACCGCGAGAGCTGCGTGCTGCTGTGCCGCGACCTTGCCGAGAACCTCGAGTCGTGGAAGTGGTCGGTGCTCCAGGAAAAGGCCACGTACCACACGCTCAACATGTTTCGCGCCGACGTGAGCGGCATGCTGCGCGCCGAAGGCTGGGTCATCACGGCCGCGCTCGAAAGCGTGCGTCGCGAGGTCACGCGCGCCCACACGGCCGACGACAAGTCGATGCCGTCGCTCGTGGACAAGGTCTCGACGCCGTGGCCCACGCCGCCGACGTATTTCGAGACCAACAAGTACACGGAGGCGTTCCAGAGCTTTGTCGAGACGTACGGCTGTCCGCGGTACCGCGAGATCAATCCGTCCGTGTTTACGACCGTGACATTTCCGTTTCTCTTTGGCGTCATGTACGGCGACATTGGCCACGGCTTTTGCGTGCTGCTCTTTGGCGCGTACCTCATTCTGACGGAAAAGAAGCTGGAAAAGGGCAATCTGGGTGAGATGCTCACGTCCATTTACGGCGGACGGTACATGCTCACGGCCATGGGCGCGTGCGCGATCTACGCGGGACTGGTCTATAACGACTTTTTCTCGCTCGCGCTCAATCTGTTTGGCTCGAAATTCCAGTACCCGGACTGCCTCGAGGCAGCCCACGGCGAAGCCAAGTGCGAGGCCATGTTCTACATCAACGGCAAGGCGTCCTATGTGAACGCCACGGACGTGTCGAGCGGCGCCAACGTCTATGGCTTTGGCCTGGATCCGATCTGGAAGACGTCGGAGAACGAACTGCTCTTTTTCAACTCGTTCAAGATGAAACTGTCGGTGATTTTGGGCATCATCCAAATGATCTTTGGCATTTTCCTCAAGGGACTCAACTGCATCTACTTCAAGGACTATGCCGGCTTCCTCTTTGAGTTTGTGCCACAGCTCGTGTTTGCCGTGTCGCTCTTTTTCTACATGATCATTTTGATTGTCATGAAGTGGAGCATCAACTGGACCGAGCGCATGAAGCACGAAGTGTGTCCGTACAATTTTGAAGGCCCGCGCACGGGCTGCCGTCCGCCGTCGCTCGTCAACACGCTCATCAATATCGCGCTGGACCCGGGCCGCGTGATCGACCCCATGTACGACGGCCAGCTCAAGACGCAGCAGACGCTGCTGCTGCTGGCGTTCGTGTCGGTGCCGGCCATGCTCGCGATCAAGCCGCTCTACCTCAAGTTTACGCACACGGCCGCACCGCCCGTGCGTCACCACGTCGACGAAGACGACGACGAGAGCGGACGCATGGTGGCGGCGGCGGCCCACGGCGGCCATGGCCACGGCGGTGGCCACGGAGAAGAGTTTGATTTTGGCGAGATTTTCATCCACCAGGCCATTGAGACGATTGAGTTTGTGCTCGGCATGATTTCGAACACGGCGTCGTACCTGCGTCTCTGGGCTTTGAGCTTGGCCCACTCTGGTACGTTTAAGGCTTGGTTTATCGTGTGGGATTGTGACTTACCGTGTTCTTTTTCTGTTGTAGAATTGTCGACGGTCTTTTGGGAGAAGGCCATGCTCTCGACTATCAACTCGGACTCGTTCATTGCGATCTTTATTGGTTTTGCCGTGTTTGCGGCCACGACGTTTGCCGTGATTCTCAGCATGGACGTGCTCGAGTGTTTTCTCCACGCGCTGCGTCTCCACTGGGTCGAGTTCCAGAGTAAGTTTTACAAGGCCGACGGCTACAAGTTCCATCCGTTTTCGTTCAAGCAAGTCATTCGCGACTCG
>JAADVC010000340.1:0-23748 GCA_023334575.1 Pythium volutum
ACCTGGACAACACGTGCAAAAATGAGCGACGCCGCCGTGAGCGACTTTGACGCGCTCCTGCGTGAAGTGGACGCGCTCTCTGCGGTTCGCCTTGCTTTCTATCGAATCCGCTGTGTTTCGAGCGTTTGATGGATATGCCATTTGCCGTGTGGATCGCTCTCGTAGATTGAAAATCCCGAGTCGACGCCCTATGCCTCGCACTATCGCATCATCGAGACGCTCAACAAATGGCTCACGACGACGCTCCCGCCACTTGTAAGTGTCTAGGTGTCGAAGTGTCTCACGAGCGCCTATATATCAAACGCACATCACCTAACTGCGAATTGTATAGGAACGCGCCGTCGCGCAGACCAAGCTGGGCGCCACGTATCTCCACGTTGAAGAGCCACACAGTACGACTGTCTTTTTTCCCCATTCTTTTCAGCGACGGTCAGTTCTAATGGCGATTTCCAACGTCTGAATTAGATGCTCAGCCAGCGCTTGAACAGGCCGCTGAAACCGCGTTTCCAGAGCTGCTCGCGTACGCCACGAGCGCGACGCCATCGCCCGTGACGGCGTCCTCCGCGCCCACGCCCACCAAGTCGGAGATCCAGAAGCTCCTCAAAGGTCCGACCTCTTTATATCTTTGTCGACTCGCCATATATAATCGCTCCTAATCTCTGATGTGGTATGTATAATCTCTCCTAATCTCTAATGTGGTATGTAGACCTTCCTGTTGTGCGTCTCGCGAAGGACGCCCCTGGCAAATTTGCTCAGCACGTGCTCGAGCTGCTCAACCAGACGGGCATTTTGTGGTTTAATCGGTCGCTGCCCCTGCGTGCGCTCTGCTACTTTAAGGCCTGTGCCGAGTTCTCTGCGTATTCAGAAGAAACCAATGGAGACGCAACGACTGCGGCTGCTGGACCGCAGGAGCTGCTGGTCGCGCTGCGCACGCACGCGTACTTCTACCTCGCGCAAGTGTACGGTTCGCTGCAGCTCGCGGACGAGTCGGCACTGTACTGTCTCGCGACGCTGGAGCTGCAACTGCAGAGCTATACTGCGTCGGCCTCGCCAAGCGACCCAATCGAGCCCACAAGCGTCCACGAGTGGATCAAGAATGCGCTACGCCTCGTGGATTATTACATTGAGACGGAGAACGGCGACCAAGCGGCGCTGTGTCTCGACGCGTGTGCGTTTCTGCTGGAGCACCACTTGATTCCCACGGACGAGACCGTCACATGCGACGACCGCGACCAGCGGCGCGCCGAGACTGCCTTGGCGTGGGCGCGGCTCCACCAGCAAACGCTTCAGCTCGCCCAGCTCGTTCGCGAGGGCGTCGCGCCACCGCCACGCACGGTCGAGTACGTCGACAACGTCGTGCGACGTGTGTCTCTCCAAGAGACGCTTCAGCGAGTGCAAGCCTTATCGTCCAGTAGAAAGTACTACGCGCCACGCGACATTGTCTCGTACGACACTGCCCGAGATGTGTTCAAGCTGGGCGCGAGTGCGTGCGAGGCGGCACTCAAGGTGTTTGTGCTTGATGGCTTTGTGACGGCCCATATCCAACTGCTGCAGCTCCACAGCCAACTGTATCGCCGCTTGATCGCGTGGGAGACGGACCTCAAGCGGCAAATCGCCATGCACTTGCGGCGACTCGCACTGCTGACGCCGCTGCTTGGAGACGCGATCAACCCGCGCGCGTACTGCGCGAGCTTGCAGGAACTGTACTACGAGAGTGCCGAAACGGCCGCCGAGATTTTCGATCTCAAGCAGTTTAAAAAGCGCGGCGAGCACGACGTCAAGAGCACGGCGTATCTGCTCAAGGCCGTGAACTGGTACCAGCAATATCTCTTTCTCTTTTACGCGACCGACGACAGCGAGGCCGCTGCACGCGCACGTGTCACGGGCGTTGACAAGATGATTTTGGGGGGCAAGGCGACACCATTGCCTAGTGGCGCCGGCAGCATGACGCCGGTCGAGCTCAAGGCGGTTCTGCAAGGCTACTTTTCGCTCGCGCGTGCGTGCAGCAAAGTGGTCGTCGCCCATGACCACGACAAGACTGTGCTCTTGTGGAAAAAGGCCATCGAGTATAACGAAGCCGTACTGGAATTGGCCCACAAGTACGAGCAGTTGCCGTCCAACGACGCCAACGCCACGCACTTGAAGGCCATGTACCATGCGGAAATGGGGATTTGCGACGAGATGCTGGAGCTGCTGCCCGAGAAGATCAACCAGCTCGTGTACAATGGCAGGACCTTGTGAGATCGAAGCATTGACTGGTGCGTGAAAATGGAATGCTGTTTCGCCGTGTTTCTGTGTTATTAGAATGTGAAGGAGAACGAATCGAGCGATTCGAGGAAGGCATTATTGTCGTCCTTGCGGTCAGCGATGTGTGCAGCGTTCCCTTCCATGTCCCATTCCTCGTCGCTGCCGCTTTCGCGACTTTCCGAGTCGTCGCAAACAAGGGCTTCTGGACGATAGGGAGACGTCAAAACGTGGGAAAGCTGGAGGAGTTGGAGTATCGCGTCAGTCTGTGGATTGCCCAGTTCGCCATCTACCGACCTGTCGAAATTCTCGTCCGAGAGACTCGGTGCCGTGATCTGGAAGCTTGCAGGCCATTCGCCTACCTGCCGTGCGCTTGATGTGGAGTCGTTCAATCGCCGTTGAACCCACGAGAGATCGCTCTCGTCGATGGGAAGCAGTTGCGCTGGCAGGTGCAGATCGTTGGGACTTCTCGACATGACGTGGTGCGTCGCACGCAGAATCGCGAGCCACTCGACGTCCACGCACACGCGAGGGTCGTCGCTGTCGGTCGATTCCATCGGAGAGGACGGTGCAATCTCAACGATTTCCAACCACGGGCGATTTGGAAGACACTTGTCGAGCGCGAGAAACTGCGTCGGCGCGGTGGTGGTGTCTGCCTCTGATTCGTGGTGGAGAACGGTCGCTTCAAAACGAACATGCATGTGGCCCGAGAACCAGTACTTTGGTTTCAGCAAGTGGAGCAGCGTCTCCCCGCCACGGCTTCCAAAGTGATCCATGTCGATACTCGTCTGGAAACTCGGTCGCTTTCCAACCAGCGTGTGCTTGTCGCCGTGGTCTTCAATCTTGCGTGGCCAGTCATGGGAGAGCACAATGTCGATACTGCCCGTGAGATGGGAGAGCTGAAAGACCTCGGACTCGCGCGTGTGGAACACAGAATACATCGACTTCTTGGTATACGGTGCGCGCTCGTAGTGGCCGCGCTTGTAATCGTCTGGATCGTAAATACCCGACAGGCCCCCAATGCGAAGCCCGAACACATTGACGACGCCGGCGGCACCCAGGTAAAACATGTTGGGCGCGATCCACCCGCCGTAATGGAGCTCGTGGAAAAAGTTCGACGCTTCATGGTTGCCGCCAATGACGATCGTCAGCACGGATGCTTTCTTGGTGCCGCAATAGTACTCATGGAACTCGTTCATGTGCTTGTACCGCCGCGGGCAGGCCTCGCACTCTAGGTCGGCGCGGTTGCGTAGACTCTGGACGTCGCCACAGCAAAGCAGCAGCTCCACGGGCGCCGCATCGCCCGAACGTACCGCGGCTTCATTAATTTCGTCGATGCGTGCGTAGATCGCATCGAATTGGCCGTGCGCACAGCCCACGACACCGATGCGAACCATAGCTTTCTTGAAAATGGGGAGCTTCAAGGCAAGCCATTGGGTACATTTACCAGCACTCACCAGTACAGACCAGCACTCCTCATAGTCTACCGGTAATTACTGATACCGATAAATGACCGATCCAAGTACCGGTATATGATCGATCGGTATCACTACCGGTTTCTCTGGGTTTCGCGTGTGTGTGCGTGTGTTGATTCTTTTCTCTGCGGGGTTCAACATTGGGGCCGTGGGGTCGCTTCCATACTGAAACCAAGTCACAAAAGCGATCCGACGCCTTGCCTACGGAAAGATGGCGATGATGGAGTGGGCGTCGCAGTGGCACGGCCCCGAGGGCAAGGTCCACGCCGACAAGCGCACGGTCGAGTACACGGGTCGCGGCAACCACAGCGCCGACGCCGTGAGCTTTGTGGGCGCAGTCTCGGTGGGACAAGCCCACACAGAGCGCACGCACCGCGACGCCCGCACCCGCGTGCTGCGCGCGCCGTGTCTCGCGACGCCGCTGGACGGCGCCGTCCATAAGAGCGACCGAAATGACGCTGTTGGTAGTGGAGATGCATTCGCCCATGCGTCGTCCGCAAGCAGCAGCGTGGACGCCGACGATGCCGAGGCGTTGCGCAGCGAAGCAGGCAAAAAGAACAAGCACCGCGGCAACGGCAAGGCGAGTGCGAGTGCGCGCAAGAAGCGACGCGTCGGATACGGCACCAAGAATAAAGAAGACGAAGGAGACGAAGACGACGACGCCCAAGACGTGCTGCGATTGCCCGTGTATTACTTTGAGGTCCAAGTTTTAGCGACCAAGTATTTCCAAGGCGATCCACGCGGTCGCCCCCACGCGAGTGACAGGGCGCACGATGGCGATCAAGTGGACGATGATGCAAATGGCGAAGACGATGCCGAGATGAAAGAAGACGATGACGAGAGTGATGAAGTCGCAATGGAGGCCATGGACCACACCGCTGTTGGTGACGGTGATGCGCCGTGGCGGGGACGCGCGCGGCGGTTGATCCACGAGCACTTGCGAGCGACGTCCCCTGGTGTGGTCTCTGACGGAGCAGGTGCAGAAGCTTTGGCGGCAGCGGTGCCGAGTGACACGGCGATCCGACACAATGGGAACGGATTGGATAGCGCGAGCGAGACTGTGAGCACTGCCAATGGGAATGGAGACGCTGTTGGCGTTTTGCGTCGCTCCCTGTCGCACCATATCAACGGCAACGGCAGCAGCGCCGCGACATCTGCCAGCCGCCTTGTGCGCTCGACATCTTCTAACATTGCGTCGCCGCCGTCGCCGCCGCCGTTGACCCACCAGCAGCTGCTGCTGTCGTTCCCACTGAGTTCCAGCACGATCCAGCAGATTCGACTGCGGCTCGAACGGCAGCACCAGCAGACCCAAACGCACCGCCGCCGCTCGTCGTCTATGTCGGGCACAACTGCGGATTCGGGGAGCACATCGCTGATGGCGACCATTTCCAATATCCACGCTCGCCATCGACGAGACACTGTTCGACGGAAGCGGTCGAACCACCGCATCGCGGTTGGCTTTATGTTTTCCAAGCACGGCGGCGAGTACAAGCGGGATATTTGCCACGACGAGCTTGGTCGTCAGGCGTGTGGCATCGCGCTCGTCGGCAAGACGGGGGAGGTCATATCGAACGGCCAGATTTTTCTACAGACGGACGTGCGATTTGGCCACGGTGACACGATTGGATGCGGCGTGATTTTGGACACACGCACTTTTTTCTGGACGGTAAATGGACGGCTCGCTGCGACGCTGCCGGTGAATGACGTGCACCACCTCGACGACTTTGAGGACCACAGCGTAGGTGCGGACGAGACTGCGTGGTTCACGACCTGGGCCGACCAACTGTTGCCTTCCGTGAGTCTCCACGAACACGGCGAATCCGTGCGTGCTCTTTTTGCCGAGACCCACACGGAACGATTTCGGTTCAACCTCGGCGCCTTTAAGCAAGAACATCTCAAGCATCGGCAAACGACGCTCATGGCCTATGCTGGTATCAAGGCCCCTAATGCTCCGCGTGACGAAGAAGAAATCATGCACCAGCTGATCGAAGATTACTTCGTGCACTTTGGGTACGGGAATGCACTCTCGGCGCTGCACAATCTGCATCGAGGCACCCAGCCGCACAGCACACATTCAAGGGCCAATGAGTCCGTGGCATTGCGACATACGGTTCGGCAGTCGATCTATTCGTTCAACACACAAGAAGCTCTACGCCACATCGACTCGCAAGTGGCGGAGCTATCGGCCCATGATGCCACGATACTACTGGATTGCCGCATCTTGTGTGTCGTGGACGTGCTCTACGCGGCACATACCTCGAAGCGAAAAGGCAGCAATGCCGATGCCATTCGTACAGCCCAAGAAATCCTCCACGAGTATCTATCTGACGCCGATGTCCACGCTGAAGGACTCGAAAAGATCCGAGCGTTCATGAGCGTGCTGCTATATCCGTCCGTGGACGAGATCCCAGAAGACTGTCCAGGGCGTCGGTTTTTGATTTGGCCATTTCGAGAAGAAGTCGCCGATGCGCTGAACGATGCTTTGTCCAATCTCTCGTCCGAGCCATGTGCACTCGAGAAGCTTGTCGACGATCTCTCGGAACTCCAGCGAGAGTGTCTGTCGTGTGGTGCCTCGCCGTTCCCACTGGACGAAAACAGTCTCCGCGGATCACGGTTCCCGCGGGGCCACAAGCGTGACCAGGATGCGAAGCGACGACTCAGCCTGCGGTCAGAAGAAGACTCGGACGACGAAAACGACGACGATTCCCATTCCTCTTCGTCTGGCGAGAGCGACGACGACGATGATGATGACGACGACGAGTAAAACGCCAGATATGCTGCTGCGTGCCGGGCAAGCAGTCCGGCGTCAGATCAACAGGAATGAAGTACCCGAAGACGAGCCAATTCGATGCCCCAAGCACCGTTGGTTTTCCTGGTCGTGGGGGATCGGTGCATCGGCAGTCATTGACAGCCTGGGTTGCATCTGGGCTAACGTTACAGAAATTTCACCCGGACCAGATAGTACCAATGAGTAATACCACGTACGGATCAGGCGCATTTGCATCGCTTGACAAACCAAAACAAAAAAGCCCTCGGAACAGCCACACGATGAATCAGCTCAAGCACGACTCGGAAGCTCTGGATCTTTGACCGCTTCAACCAAGTGCCTGCGACTGCACCACAACTCAACAACCTTCCCTAACGCCACGTGACACTCAAGCCCAATTCTGCCGATCTCTCCCAAGAGAAGAAGCATAACGCTGGTACAGCTACTACCAATTGGAATAGCGTTCTTGGTATCATGTATCCTGATGAACAGCTCAACACCATACTCGTTTCGCCTGATTGTCCATCAATACCGTCTCAATCAAATCGATCTCAAGTCTTCCAGTGGGATTTGCTATTGTACCTCCTCGCCAACGGAGCAATCGCGTGCAATCGCGCGACGCTAGAAGAAGTGCAGACGAGTTGGCGATCCATCCTCCTCCTTTGAAAGGCAGGGTTTCTCGCTCTCCAGCGTACACTGGTGTCTGTCTCTCATGGCAAGGCTACGGCTTCCAGTCGAAGGCTCTGTCATAGAAGTGGCCTAGTAGACTTTACGGAGGACGTCCCATACCATTCTACAATTCGCCTCGACGCCAAACCATCCACCTACCTCTCACAAGCACTTCCCTACGCCATGAAGACTTCTATCGTGCTCGCCTGTGTCGTCGCCGCGGCTCTGTCGGCACCGTCCTTGGTGGACGCCCATGGCTACATGATGCTACCCAAGGCACAACTCGCCTCGGGCGATCCGACGCGGTACGCTGCGACCATTCGCGGCCAGAGCGCGCTCCCCGTGCCTGCCGGCGGCTCGTTTTCGAGCTCGCCGCAAGTCAACGTTGACTCGTTCACCAAGGCCTTCAAGACCAGCGGCCTCGGCTCGCTCAAGGCACTGATTGAAAAGGCTTCGCCGTCGACGCCTGCGTGCGGCATCACGCCTGCCGGTGGTGCGGCGCAGGACGTACCCGACCACGTTGAGTGGTCGGCGTTCGCCGACTCCCATGTCGGCCCGTGTGAAGTTTGGTGTGATAACACGCGTGTCTTCCAGGAAGCCAACTGCGCCGCCAAGTACCCGTCGCGGCCTGCCAAGCTGCCGATCAACCGTGCGCAGTGCGCCAACGCCAAGCAAATGAAGATCCTTTGGCTTGCGCTCCACTCGCAGGACTGGCAAATCTACATCAACTGCGCACCGCTCAAGGGATCGGGCGGAGGTGGTGGTGGTGGCGGTAATACGGGTGGTAACACGGGTACTAACACGGGCGGCGGTGGCGACCGCAACGCCGGTGCCTCCAACAACAACAACAACAACAACAATCGCATGCGCAGCTACAACTTTAACGATGTCGGTAAGCAGTGGTAGGACTGTAGCTGCACGAAGCTCGGACCGGCTGTGGCTCATCTCTTGCGGAATCTAGTGGGTCCCAGGTATGGGCATGAACAATACAATGTTCGAACGAGTCACCCACCAGAATAACGTATCGTACCGATGTTCGTGACTCTGTCAGTATAATATCGTTTGTTGGCAATGGCGATTCCCAGCGCACGGTAATACATAGTAAAGCATCTCCGGAGAGGTGTCGGAAAGACGCGCAGCGCGTCTGGCGGTCGTGCTTTGCTTCCCGAGCATCTGCCAGCCTGAGGGGTCAGACACTTGGACTCGCGTAGCTTAGGATGCCTAGTGTAAATGCCATCGACATCAGGCGCCCTGTCGTTGTCAAGTTCAAGAGGTTGCCGTCATTGATGCGATGACGATAGGACACAATCTGCCGGCAGACCACATGGGCCGTCCCCCTCCCCCATAGAGAGTCTCTCTGCCTGACCATCTCTCGCGGAGGGGTCCTTTTGAAATCGACATGACTATTGCCCTAATCTGGCGAAAAAATGCGCCGAGTTTCACAGTGCCTCCTGGACTGCTCACACAGGCCTGAGCGGCATGGATAAGTGCTCCTCTGCTCCATTGGCATCAGCAGGAGTCCTCGGCGCTCCGCAACACTAGCCTGGACTTCATTTATCCTGAAACAAGCTACACACCAGTCTCTTTTATGCACGATTCGAGCTGTGCAAGAGCCGATACATTTCCACTGCACATACTTAGTTCAAGTGTAGAAATGGTGTGGTTTACTCCAGACTAGGGCAATAGACCCGTTCTTTTGAAATAGAGCAAACATGACCAACGCCAAACGGAAAGCACGACTACAGTACAATGCTGCTCACCGCGGAAGGGTGAGCCTCAATGAGTGCAGCTCGAACACTCGGATCGGCAAGCTCGCAAGGTGACAGATGCTGCCCCACAGCTGGGTTTCGCGACCACGACTAAACTCTCAAACCGTATACTAATACATACATGATTATCTCAACTGAGCGTTATGCCTGTAGAAAGCTTATACTTGACCTCTTAGATCGAATACATTCTCGTTGATGAGACGTGGCAGCACGGTCTCTGCTCACGTGGTATACCTTCCTCCAGGACAGCTCTCATGGCCGTGGCGACAGACGGAATCAGCGACGACTTTGTCGCCGCCTCGTTAGCTCCCCTGCATCTCCACCGCACCCAATTGACCCCACTGCCTTCCCATGAGGGGCTCATGATGAGGCTCATTGTTCATTTTCACCCACTACCACCGTCACACAAAACACGCAATCACCACTCATGAAGACCTCGATCGTGCTCGCCTGTGTGGCCTCGGTCGCTCTGTCGACGCCCTGCTTGGTGGACGCCCATGGCTACATGATGCTACCAAAGGCACAACTCGCCTCGGGCGATCCAACGCGGTACGCGACCGAGATTCGCGGCACGACCGTCATGCCCGTGCCCGCTGGGGGCTCGTTTTCGAGCTCGCCGCAAATCAACGTCGAGTCGTTCACCAAGGCCTTCAAGGCCAGCAGCTTTACGTCGCTTCGCGATCTCATTGAAAAGAAATCGCCGTCGACGCCGGCGTGCGGCATCACGCCTAGTGGTGGTGCGCCGCAGGACGTGCCCGACCACGTCGAGTGGTCGGCGTTTGCCGACTCGCACGTTGGTCCGTGTGAAGTCTGGTGCGACCAGAAGCGCGTCTTCCAGGAAGACAACTGCGCCGGCAAGTACCCGTCGCGCCCGGCCAAGCTTCCAATCAACTCGGCGGATTGTGCCAACGCCAAGGAGCTCAAGTTCTACTGGCTCGCGCTCCACTCGCAGGACTGGCAGATCTACATTAACTGCGCGCCGCTCAAGGGATCGGGCGGAGGTGGCAATGGCGGTGGCAATAGCGGTGGCAATGGCCCCGTGTCGCCAGCCGTGACCCCCGCGCCCGTGTCTGCCAAGCCAGCCACGCCGGCAAACCGTCCGCCGACCATGCCCACGAACCCGCGTCCTAGCACTGGCAACAACAGCAACAACAATGGCGCTGGTGGTAACAACAACAACAGCGGCGAGACTGGTGCCGATGCCGACTGCGGCGACGACCTCCCCGTCGCTGGCGACGATGACTGTGGTGATGACCTGCCGGTCGCGGGCGATGGTGACTGTGACGACGACCTGCCAGTCGCGGGCGACGATGACTGCAACGAAGATCTCCCCGTGGCGGGCGACGGCAAGGACAAGGACGAATATGGCGGCGACAGCGACAACATTGGCTTTGACGCGCTCCAGCGCGGCGCCAAGTACACGCCCGGCAAGGCCAAGACCAACTAAGGGAGATGCGACGAGTATCAGTGTAAGATTCTGTCTGGATGTATGTAAATCGCTCGCCTCCTCTGAGTAGCGTAAACTATTGTGAAAATACATCAACCCGTGATGCATAGCCACTACTCTTGCTCTCTTTCTTTTGCATTATTGCCCTGCTGAGTCGCGACAATGATCATCATCGACACTCAGCAGTGGGTGCTCTTCCCCCCTCCAGAGAAACACGGCTCTTGCTGTTATCTACAGTGCGAAGGTTGATTACCACCCGTGAGGACAGTGCTCATGAAATCGTGTTCCTACTGCATAAGAAACACCCACAGCCGTGTCTTTTGGACTACAATCGAATCCTGGCAGGACCTATCTCCATTCAGTGTACAGCATGGACAGCAGAAATACTGCATGCAGTCAGACCATGTCTGCAATGGTTCTTCTGGCCTGTCCTGCTCTATCGCTCATCCCTGGATCCGGCACCCAACACAAAAATGAGCAGCACGATGTGCATCGACTCAGGTGAAGCACATCGAACTGTGTTGCTTCGTTGAATCAACTGTACAGTTATTGAGCCTCGCTGGCCTAGTCGAGAGGTGGCTGATGTTAGCTCACAATCAGTCAAGAGCTACTGATACTGACTCGGAACATGTTGAAGTGTACTATGAAAGGATGAGGGTGAATGGCGCTAATACTGACACGCGCTTGTACAGCACAGTGTCAGGGAGTGCTGAGGATTACATGAGTATCACTTGACGTGCTTGCTTAGAGTCATTCTATTAAAAAAAGGCAGCAGAAAGGTGTATGCACCTGACGTTACTCGATCGAGAAGTCGAGGTTGCCTGTGGGGCAAAGTCCGCCCACAGGGCACCATGCTTGTCTCTCCAGTGGACAGGACCCTGATGACGCGCTTCCTGTAATGCAGTTCCTCCCGCACTGCACTGCATGAGAAACGCCAGGTGCGGTATCTTGTTGGGACGATCGAATTCTGTGCAAGACGTATAGTGTACATAGTGCACAGTAAGAGGACAACAGGCAACATGGCACAGTATGGAGGGTTCGTCTGATTGTCAGTGTCCATTGCCTGGTGACGCGCTACGGCAAGTACCTGCCCTGGATCTTGCACCCACCAATTAAAAAAACACACGCCCTTTCGTGATCTTCAAGTGTACCCATGAATCTTGATTCAAGGTCTGATAAATCGTGGACCCGCCGAAGCAGAAGGAATGTTTGACCCAGTCATGAGATGCTGATCTTGACAGGAGGGGCTGACGGTGGTTTCAATTCAGTCGGGAGGAGGCTGGATGGTGCTGGCTCAGTCGCTCGCATTGCAGTGGGACGCGACTATTCGGACCGCACAGCAAGTCTTGCTGGGTACAGTACGTTTAAGCTGATCGACACCTGCGGTGCCGCTCTATTTTTTCGATGGGGTGCTGGGTTGGGCGCAAGTCAAAACGAGTCGGATCCCCTTGGGCACAATATACAGTGTACGTCACTCCGGATACGTTTGCGTTGTTCCACTGGAAGAGAGATGCTCCTGACTGTGCATCATGTGGCCGGACTGTGAGGAGAACCGAGGCGACTACGCTCGTTTTCTCTGGTAGGCCGAGGGCGGGAAGAATCGGTTCCGGATCTCGCTGTCGGATGGGTGCTGGCTTCCGCGCCTCTCTGCCTTCTCTCTTCGCGCATCGCACCCGTGCGTCTTCTCTCTCGGCCCTTTGTTGACGACGGTGCCACGTTTCAAGTCAGCTTCTTTTCCTCCAGAGCCCGCCGTGCTAGTGGATCACACCTGGGCGGTTCACCGATTGAAAAGCACAGAATGTCTGCAAGAGCAGACATGCGATACTGGATACCGTACATACCTACACTTTTCGGCGGGGGAGGGGACAAGGAGCGAGCAGGAGGGCGGACCAAAATCAGTGTGATGCTTTGCCGACAGTGATTCCGCGACTGGATGGTTCATGTACTGTACGGGCTCTCTCTCTCTCTTTCTCGTCGGGCCAGAGCCCGGACAACGCGTCCATTACTACGACACACAGAAACAGCGTTCTTGGTCCAATCGTGAGTCACTTATCTAGACCGACATCGTCGTGTCCGATTGACAAAGCGATCGCCGGTCTAGACAAGTGCAACTATTTTGATGATGAGACCAAGGAACGACCAGACGAAGAACTCTTGTTGTTTAAAACACCCGATGAAAATTTTATACACAATTGTATATGTAGGGTTTCAGATCAGATGTTTAAAACACTGTCGTCAAGTCAGATGCTGCATTGTATCAGCAAGTGTACCGAGTTCCTGTGATTCCTGTGGTCTACTGTTCGAGAGCCATACACCATGGCGTGCCGCTCACAACTAGCAAGCACTGACAGTGCGAAACGAATGGGTGTTGACCCGCCAACCGCTCCACATACACGGTGTATTACACCGGCTGCGATACGGCGGGGGAATGCAGAGCACGCGTGTACAGGCGCCGGGCCATGCCCATGGAAGAGACGCATACGTAAGGGTGGTCCCACGGAGAGAATGGATTCAAACAATTGTGAACTTCAGCGCGACAAAGTGAAGAGACCTTTCACTCTACTACAAGTTGACGGCTTTCGCAGTTCGCAATTGACGCCGTTGCGCCCACTGCTTCGCGATCGCACACGACGGTAGTACGAGTCGCACTGTCGATTCTCGCCCCGTCCTTCCCGCAACGACGCAGTACGACAACCGACTTGCCCCGCGTCGTGGCCAACGATTGTGCGCTCGACGATACTGTATTTTGCTGTTGCTGCTTGCACCAGATCGTGGTGTCGCAAGGGATCCGTTAACCCAATTCCCATCGCAGAATATTGGTGCGTGCCGGGCAGATCGGTTTGGGACGTTTCCAGAGCGAGGGCATTTCCCAAAAAACTTGCGGGAGCATAGGGACCGTGTCGACGTGTCTTTTTGCCCATCAAAAAAAACAGAAGTCGCACATCAAAATGGCCGTCGCCAATTCCCGTGCAACGACGCCCACGTCTCCGTCCGCGCTCAAGCGGGCCGCAGACCGCCATTTGCGGACGCCGCCCGAGCCGTCGTCCATGGACTCCAAGTACTGGCTGCCGCCCAAGCAACCGGTCGAGCTCGAGGCCTCGACCGAGTGTTTGCTGCTTGACCGCATTGAAGACACGGTCGAGTTTGTGCTCGACTGCCTCGGCCCCAACGCTGCGGTCGTGACCAATTGGAAGGTCAAGGCGCGCCGCAGCGGCATGTCGTTTTACGAGGACCACACGCTCCAGCAGACCAAGCAGGCCGACAACCAGGAGAAGCGGTACTGCTGCGTCGCGCAGAGCATCGCAACGGTCGAAGACATTATGGACATTTTCGTCGCGACCGACAACGAGACGGTCAAGAAAAACGGCCGCATCATGCACAACAAGGTCATTGACACGCGGCTCATCTCGATGATCAAGGCACCGACCGCCGAGAACCCGTACGCGTCGACCTACGTCAAGTACACACGCGTGAGTTCCGGCATGTGGCACCGCGACCGCGACATGTGCGCTGTCGTCTCGACCGACTTTGTCGAGATGAGCGACGGCTCGACCATGGGGTATTGCCTTTGGGACTCGGTCGACCTCGACGAGTGTCCGGATCTCACACTGAGCCAGGGCGTGCAGCGCACTCGCATGGCACGCTCTGGGTACATTATCCGCAACAGCGGCCAGCCGCACGCGCCGACGCGGATCGTGTACTTTTGCGGACTCGACAACGCCGAGCCCGAGGTCCAGCAGGCCGAGACCAAGGCCACGCAAGGACGGCTGCGCCGCATGAGCCTGTCACAGCAACTCACGCCCGCGACGGCGTTCCACGCGCTCGACCAGATTGGCGGCAACTTGGAAAAAATCTGCAGCCACTTTCGCCGCAAGCCGCTCGACGTCCACCAGTTTGCCAAGCGGTCCGACTGGTCGTCGCTCTCGCAGGCGCGGTACTGCTGCAGCTGCCATCACATGTTCTCGCTGCTCTCGCGGCGGTACAATTGCACGGCCTGCGGCGAAGTCATGTGCCGCACGTGCTCGCAGAAAGAGACGGTCGATCTGCCGGGCGTCGGGCTCAAGGCCATGAAGATTTGTGCGTTCTGCGTGCGCGGCATGGACGAGACGTTCCGCATGTCGCGCACGTCGCAGGACGGCCACCGCTCGACGAGCCGCAGCACGGCCGTCCACAATGTTCGCATGAACGACTCGTTTTTGCGGCGCAGTCCCGTCTTTTCGACCGACACGAGCGAAGACGACGGCGACATTCGCGACCTGAGAGGAACCACTTCGAGATTTGTCCGTTGGTAGACAAAGTGTCTCTGAAGAAGAAGCAATAGATATTTATTATTCCGTGTGCAAAATAGAAGAATGTTCGAAAGCGTTCAAGTGCAATTCTCTGTGTTGCACTTTCTCCTGCTGTTTCACTACGCTCGCATCCATCCCGGCAGCGTGCTGTTCTCGTCGGTGTGGGAGGGCACTGGCACGACCGGTTCAAAGTTGGTCTCGGCGCGCGGCGTCTTCTTCGGCGCCGGTTGCTTATTGGGCGTTGGCGGCACGTACGCGTTCTCAGCCGCCGACGGCTCGACGTGGGGGATCGGAGGCGTCGCTTTCTTGGCGTGCTTGGTCAAGGCGGGGTTGCTGGTGTTGTTGGTGTACACAAAGACACCAATGATCTGCAACACGGCACACACGAGACACGCAATGCCCTCAATGATGAGCAAGAGGTACGTCTGGCAGCGGCACGCGTCGTTCATGTTCTTGCCAATGATCGCCGTCATGATCCCAGCGACCGAGAACACGATCGCACGGCCAATGCGGTACCGCATAAAGCCAAATAGAAAGAAGAATCGCTCCGACTTGGTCTCACCAAAGAAGAGCAGCGAGCCAAACATGGTGCCGAGAAAGCACATGCAGCCAAAGCTCGCTTGGCCCTCGAGTGCGCCGCTCGTCTTGCTGAGGTGGTGGAAGCCAGCGCAGGAAAGCACGAGCAGCGCCAGTCCGACGAGCGCGCTCACGAGGCGGATAAACGGCTTGAGATCCGATGCATCAAACGCCATGGTGGAAGAGCTCCTGGGAGATGGCTACACTTCGTGTCTGCGGGGCTTGATAGGGAGAATAACAAAGTGCACTACGCTCCTCCTGAGCAAGTGAGGAGAGAGGAGGTGGGAAGGTATGGGGGCGTCGCACTTGCATCTACAGAGAGCAAGAGAAAGAGAGGACGGGTGAGCTATTTTGGACGCGTGCATTTTCCCTCACCTCATCGCATTTTGTTTCTTCTTGTCCATAAAAAGAACGCCGAACAGTTTGGTGCGACCATTTTCGTAATTAACACAACTCAATTTAAACCTTTGAGATATTCTTTCCGTGGCGCAAACCAGCACAGCTGCACCTAATGAGAAGCTAACCAATACCGGTATATTTCGAGCCCAAGCAACCACATGTCGATTCCGAAATACTGAGTTAGGAGAAAACGCTGGCTGAATTGCACCCCCTTGTGCGAGAGTCACGTCGCTGGCGGCCACGGCATTCGCTCGGGTTTTTGGACTGCCTGTTGATTTGATTGACGGGCAAAGGCGGCCGACCTCCTTCCTCTTCTCTCTCATCCCGTCCGTCATCGTCATCTTCTCCCTGCTCGTCTCCCTGTGATATTATGTGGGCCCCCACTGCTGCTGCCAGTGACGCCACGACCAACGGTCGCCGTACGTCGCCGTCTGCCCAGCAACCCGCACCGGATTCTTCTCCTTCTTCCTCTGCCGCGGGCGTCTGGGGATTCGACGCGTCGCCGTTCGACGCACCGGCCTCCACGAGCGTCACGACCACCAGCCACTCGATCTCATCGTCTTCGGTTTCATCAGTATCCCATGGCGGCATTGGCGCCGGCAGCGGATTTCTCCACAGCCACGTGAGCAAGTCGCGCTTGCTGTGGAACCGCACGGCGCCCGAAGAAGAAGAGCGCGAAGAAGAGGCGCTGCCGTCGTACTTGACGTATTTGCAACCAGCGTTCCGGTCGTCGTCTGTGAGCAGTCTCTCGGAGGGCGGGCGAATTTCAGCAGCATCGGCTTCGTCGGCCGCCGCGACGTCGCTCACGTGGGGCGACGAGACGCTCGCATCGGCGTCGTCTTTGTCGGCGACTTCGAGCCATTTCGTGCCGTCTTCTGCGGCCGCGACGTTTGGCGCTTTGTCGCCGGCTGCCGGTGCATTCGTCTCGGCGTCGCATCCGCAGCACCATCATGAGCACCACGGCATGTCCGCGTACGGCACACCAAGCACGACGGGCGGTGTCGAAACCAAGAGCAAGGAACTCGCATTTGCTCTCCAGGAATTTGTGCGTCAGCAAGTCGAACAACAGCAGCAGCGTCCCATGGGTAATAGCGGCGCGACCGGACCGTGCAATTGCGAGCCATTGAAAGTGCGTGTGTCGGATCTCGAGCAAAAGCTGCTCACGTTGCAGCAGCAAATCCACGGACTTCTCGCGACCAAAGGCTCCCCGACAAGTGGGAATGGGAGTCTTCCGCCACCAGGGATGAACATGCCGCCGTCGCCCGTCATGATGCAGCACCCGCCGCTACCACCTACGCCGCCGCATGCTATGGGGAGTGGGTTTGGCGGTGCCGCGCCGCCACTGCCTTCGATTGACACGGGGGCCGGTGGCGTCACGGACCGCGTCTCGACGCTGGAAGGCCGGCAGAGTGCATTCCAATCCCAATTGGCACAGATCTCCAAGGTGCTCGGTGTGCCCATTGGTAAGCATGGCAAGAACAGCCAGATCAAGAACCTCGTGCAGACGCTCCGTGAAGAGATTGACACGAAGCTCTCGACAGCGACCAAAGAGATCGAGACCAAGTGTATCGCGACGGCCACACAAGAGCTCGGCGAAATGGTAACACGCGCTGTTGACGAGCGACTCCAGGATTCGACCAACCAGTCGCAGTCGCAGCTGCCGTACGAGGCCGTGTTTGGAGCGCTTGCCGAGGAACACGAAGCGTCGCTGGGCAAATTGAGTGCTTACTTTGAAGACCGCTTGAGCCAAGAGAGCAAGCAGCGCGTCGGCTTGGAGAGCCGCATCCAGAGCCGTCTGGGTGAACACGAAGAGTGGCTGCAGCAGCTCGAAGGCGAATTCGGTTCGTGGCACGACCGGTCGTCGACGGTCGCGTCGCAGCTGCGCGTGCTGCAAAACAAGATTACGGAAATGGATGGCAAGTGGGCGGCCGAGCAGCTCAAGTGGAGCAAGCTCGCGTCCGACATTCAACTAGGGACAGTGGGCCAAACCACGGCGTCCAATGGTTCAGCGGCCGTGAGCGTGATGACGACCACGACCACGACGACCACAGTCGAGACGCTCACGCGCAGTGTGCATCAACTGCAGGCCCAGTACAAGCAATTCCACAGTGAATACAAGACGGAGACGTCGGAGCTCCGCGAGAACCTCGTGCTCATGGACACGTGGGTCAAGTCGTCGCGCCAGGAAACACGAGACTTGGGCAAGAGCGTCAAGGGCATGAAGCAACTTGTAGAGAAACTGGTGCGCGACACGGGCTCGGCCGAGGAGCTGCTGCAGCAATACGTGAGTACGATCACGCATCAAGTCGCGAGCGTCACACGGCAATACGTCTCGGTTCGCATTCGCGACAATAACCGGCTCATTGACGCGACGCTGCGTGCGCGTGTGCCGGCCTATGTCGCGAACGAGTCGGAGAGTTTTATGCTCGTGCGGCCAGAGAAGAAGGAAGGACAGAGTGCGAGCGTGCTCATCAAGGACGATGACGACGAAGGGATCCAGAAGCTGCTCAAGCAGCACATGGAGAAAGCGGTCGGTGCCTCGGCCGGGACGTCCCGCGAGTCGAGCGGAGCATCGTCGCCGTCCAAAAGTGGAGACAAGTGATCGTTTTCATGTAGATGTTTGGTGGCTGGGACCATCAGTCGACTTTAGTGATCCTACTGGTGGTGAAGGGTCGACTCGGGGAACTCTTTCGGTAGATCTCTACGCGCGCATTCCAGTTGCCGTGCACTTGGATGTCCGCGAGATTGCCCATCGAGTTGTCGGCGGTATGGACGGAACGGGTTGTTCTGTCGAAGGAAAGCACCCTAAATAAATAAAACAGTGCATGCTATTCAAGACACCGTCGTACAGTCAGTGGGAACACCTCTCGCGTACTTTGGGAGCCGCCGCGCAGGTCGAATTTGAACGGAAAAGGACAGAAAAGCGATGGCATGTATGGATCGTTTATGTGCGAAAAGCCATCACCAAAATTCTCAGCGGCTCAACAAATGTTGCGGTTAAGAACCGACATTCTCTATAGTAGAGCTTGCTCTCTTTATAAGAGCTTCGTCTGGTCCCAAACAAGGAACAAAAACACACTTTTCGCCGTCCCGCGCACACCTGGAAGACGCCGCGCGCCGCCGACGCTCGTGATTTTCGCCGCCATTTTCCATCGCCTTCCGCGCGTGACTGCCCACCGCACGACGCACGATCCTATAGAACCGCTCTTTCGCTATCGTTTGCTGCCCGCGCCGCTCTCTGACTCGCTCTAGACGCCCCGTTATTACCCCGTAAACCACTACCATGCCGTGGCGATTCCTGCGCATGGAAGAGCATTTTGAGCTTATCAAAGCGAATTTCATTCGCTGCGAAGAGTGCAACGAGAACTTTTTCTTTGACTTTTTGCGACACCCGCGGTGCGTGCTTCGTTTCCTTGTTGGTACTTCCAATTGAGACCCTACCATGTTGACGGTGTTTCTGTATGGTAGGTATTTTGTGACGCATTTCAAGGCGTGCCACTTGAAGAATTTATTGTATCGGTTTAATGGGTACTCGGAAGAGGAAAACCACAAGACGCGGTTCGGTCCGCGGCGCAAGCGCGACGCAAACGCCTGGTTTGGCCAGCTCAAGTCGACCGAGAAACGCATGGTACGTTTTCCTATTGTGGGGAAATACATGCATGGAGTGGAATCCAATAAAAAGTGGATTATGCCGTACTAGATCTCAATGCAGGACAACAAGTGGAGCGAGATCACGGAGAACGAGTGCTGGTCGTGTCGCCTGTGAGTTCGCTGTATTTCTGTGGGTGGGCGGTTCGCGTGCGGTTTAATCCTAATTTTATAATTGGATTGGTTTAGATGCAATGACGGCAAGGCCGACTTGACGCACGTGTTTGAGCTCAATGAGCTTGGCCGTGGCCAGGCGTTTCTCCATTTACGGCAATTCCACGAGGCCGCGTACGAAGCGTTCTTGCAGTCGCTGCCCGACGTCCAAAACGCCGCGCTCATGACGATCCGCGACGGCGACGTGATTGATCCATCAACGGCTATGACGGCAACTGTGGGCGCTGCCTCGTCTTCCACGTCCGCGCAGCGCACGCCTCTCCCCATCTCGAATCGCACGATCCAGCAACGCATGGCCGAAGCCGAGCGCTCGCGGTTGCGGCGACTGCGTGCGACCAACGAAGAGCGCAAGTCGGAGGCCATTCGCAGCAAGAAGCGACGCGAGAGTCTCACGCCCGTGCAACGCCAAGCCGACTATGATCGCCGCAAGCGCAAGAAGAAGCGTGCCGAAGAATCTGTGCGCAGCAAGAAGCGCCGCGAAGATGCCTCCAAGGAAACCAAGGACAAAGAAGTGTTGCGAAGCCGTGAGCGTCGCCGCAATGCGACCGAAGAGCAGCGCCAGCGCGAGGCGTTACGCAGTCGCCTGCGACGCCAAAATGCGACCGAGCAACAGAAACTGAAAGAGCGCGAACGCTGCCGAAAGCGGTACGAGGCCAAGAAAGCTGGACGCCCGTCGTCATCGGGCCAGGGCACAGACGACGGCGGCGACAGTGGCCAGTTTAGCGACGCCTCGTCGACAAATGCATCGGCCGCGTACGCGTCGTCGTTCGTGCAAGACGAGGCGCCCGCCGTTCGAGCCACACCGTCAACGGCAGCGGCTGCAGGGACTCGGTATGGAAGCGTACCGGCGGCGAGCTCACTCCATATCGCGCAGCAGCCCATGGAAATCATGCAGCAGCAGCAACAAATACTGACGAGCCAGTCCTTCCACAGTGGGGGAATGCCCATGATGATGACCACGCAAGCGGCACTGCCAACCCATCATCAACACGACGGTCTCCCCAACCACGCCATGGTATCTACTCGCCCCCACAATGGCCACCCGTCACCGTTCCAGGCACACGCGATGGCCATGTACAGCCAACTGCCTTCGGAACTCCGCAGTCGCTCGATGGTCGGTTCGCCATATCCCGCTCCTCCTCCACCTCCACCACAGCATCAACAAACCGCGGCCATGATGGCAAACGGCCAAGCCGATATCCAATTGGGGTTTGCAGTCAACCCAAATCTGCAGCACATGGCACTCCCGCACGATGCGCAGCCGCCCCACTTCTTTTTCGAGAGCGAGGCGGCGTTGCTGGGCGGTCCAGGGTTCCCACCATCGCTGCCGGCGGTGGGAGCAACCCGTACGACCCAGACTGGGGATTCAACAGCAGTGTGAGGAGATGTGTTGGGTGGTCTGGTTTGTCTCGCCGGGATTTGTGTGAATGCGCAGTGCGTTTAGTGCGTTTGTATTTCCATCACTACTACCCTCCACACTCGTCGAGGCTGCTTCCGAAAGCCATCAAGACATACGCGGCTCCTCACCGAGATGTGAGCAGGAAACGATCAAGGAAGACGCGTGAAGGCGACGACGAAGAAGACTTGTTCACTGGATAAGCGCGATGGTGGAGCTGCATATCCACGCCCGTGGTGAGTATGTGCACGCGGGGATATTGACGCTGGACCAGCGCGACGACCTCGACCGTGACAAAAAGCGCGACGACCGTGATGTGCTCTTGCTGGAAGCCTTTTGCTCGCAGCAAATTAATTGCCGAGCACGTTGCCTCGCCAGAAGCCACGACGACGTCCAGCAACAACACGTTCCGATGGCTCCAGCTACGCGGATGCGACATGATGTAGAGTTCCAGCTGGGACGGATTTGTGAGAGAGTCACTGATGAAACCCGTCGATACCTCGGGCTCGAGCCGACGGAACACATCCAAAAGCGCCGAGCCCGACTCGCCAATCGCGACGGCACACATCGAAACCGCAACTGGATGGCCCTTCGGAGAAGAATGGCTCACAGCAGCGACACTGCCAATGGCTTCCTCGAGCAAGAGCCGCATGAGCCGAACACTCGATCGTCGAAAATCGTCGTCCGATGTGTCGCGATCGTGGAGCTTGGTTTGGAGCAACGCGATGGCGCGCGATTGCACTTCGACCACGACGTTGTCCAAAGATGCATTCGCAAGTGGGGACCAAACGGTCGGCTCCCGGCCTCGATCGCGCTCGGCGTTGCCGGGATCTGTTCGAAAGAGTCGCGTGGCTGCTGGTGCGTGGAGATCCGCGAGCTTTTTCGTCTCCTGTGCGCCAGCGGCCACAAGAGGCGTCGGTGCGGTCGTGGCCACGCGCGTCTTTTTCGGGTGGCGACACAGTGGGTTTTCGTGTTTCCTCGCAAGCACGACGTCGCGCTGTTTCAAGAGATTGCAGATTGTCGAGCGACTGACATTGTACTCCTTGGCGAGTGCCGCCTGCCTTTCGCCCTTGGCGAGCCGCGATAAGATGAGACGGCGGTCCATTTCGCGAAGATACCGCGACTGCTTGACGAGAGGAGAGGACGCGGATGCTGGGGAAGCGACATGCACCTTTGGCTCGTGATGCGGTGGACTGTTGACGCCTGGTGAACTCGCTGGGCTGTTGATACCGAACGAGATGTCGGCTGGAGAGCCAATGCGCAACGGCTTCCATCCGCCCAAGTTGTCGGGTTTACTACTTGGGAACGACGGCGATCCTCCCCCTTGATCCTTGTGGATGTGCTGGCTGCGGGCTGGAAGGAACGTGAATATATTCTCAAGTCGGAGCGACGATCGTGCGTTGTTGTCGACTGGTGCAAACATCGACGGCTCGTGATGACGGAAAGGTTCTGGGGACGATCCAGTGTGTAGTGGAGGACACCCCGAGCGTTTACCATTTTCGTTCAGGCCCACGTTCACGCGGCCATCTCCGCGAAACTCGGCGACGCGGGCTGAAGCAAACCGAGCCGAGTTGTATTCGCGTAGTCTCTCGGTGAAGACGTCGACCTCTGTGTGTTGTTGCCATGGCTTGCGGTCGTCACGGGGATGGCTTGGTCTCGGCTGGTCGTGTCGTTCGTGTTCAGCAGCATTTGCACAGCGGACGCCGAGCGGTGCGTGGTCACAGTGAGCATGTTGGTGGGACGCGTGATGCCACGGACTGCTGTCACGAAACGATCGCATTGCGGCCACGAGATCAGGAAAATCCGGGACGACTAAGACAAGGCTCGTGTGGGCCAATGAAGATGCCTTTGGACTGCAACCGGCGAATGGGTGTTTGACGTCTTCTTGTCTTGCCTGCTCACTTTGTTTGCCTGGCGACGAGTCGCGCGAAACGAGCCCAGTTCATCGTACGGTACGGTAGTACAGTGAAAGAGCACAGCACGCAACGCTCCTCTCTGTAGAAAAGAAGCGCAAGCATTCTCCTTGTGATCTGGAAAGTGGGACAAAATGAAACGTTTAAACTTTTCGGAAAAGAGCGACCGTTGGGTCGTGCGAAGTGTTTGCTGGTGCTCCCTCGGCGTGGCCTTGCGAGCAATCCTGAAGCTTGTGTGGTCTGCTGGAAGTCGCGCGTTAGCAGGGAAAACCAGGAAACGAAACCACCCTCTGGCGTTCGGGAAACCAGCGGCACACGCGACGGTCGGCGGTTTTCCGTACGTACCGTTTTCAGGGTCCGCTTTCCCCAAGTTCCCCATTGCCTTTCGTGCGGATTGTGCATAGCCCGTCCACAAAATATAGAAAGTTTATTTTTTCGTTCTAGATTTTCATTTCCGAAGAGGCGCTTCCTGTAACGTTAACGCAGGAGCCTTCACGTGCGCCACGGGAGGATCTCTTCTTTGTGTATTGATGCCATGCGGTCCAGATGCTGTATGTAGCTAGTATAGAAGGCCTCTGCACTACGCGTGGTGGAAATATTGCGTCCGTCATTGCTGGTGTTCCGTGCATGCCGTCTTCGCTTTCTCGTGTATGCTGTCGTAGTTTTCTCGTCTCCTGTCGCAACGCGATCATTTTACAGACTAGAGATGTCATCCATGGATCTATGTTCGCACGGCGTTGGTCTCTCGACTGGTATTGTAGGAAGAGTGCAATGCATTCGAATTTGTGGTGCGACACAGGGCTCCCGAAAAAAATACAAATCCAATAACTAGGGCATTGTTTTCATTGAATAATTTATTATTGGATTTTGCCTCACAGAATACAATCCTCAAATTGACCCAATAATTATTATATTGGTCACACAGGTACACTTTTCACGTATGAAGGGGTGTGAAGGGTACTGAAGTGCCGCGATGGAGACA
>JAADVC010000341.1:0-23734 GCA_023334575.1 Pythium volutum
TATTGTGCTTTGCACTAAGTTTGCACCTCTAAGTAGACTCGTAGATCGAACTGTTCTTGGCTCGATCTATATCTAAATCGGAGTCTAAATCGGGGGTTGTGATTTAATTCGGGGCCACAGACCACAAATGTCACCTCGATTAATTCTTATCCTCCTACTTCGAAGTCTACATCGAAGTGTAGTTTTTTATTTTTCAGTTCTGGTGAGTGGGTCCGAAATGCGCTTCTGAAAGCGCCAAACGGACTGTTTTCCAGTATCTAGATCTCGAGTTGATAGAACGAAGTCACTGTGAATCATACTCTGCATGCAAGCTGGTGATAAAGCGGAGCGGCTGTCCACTTGCGGGAAATAAATAGATTTAGTTCTAATCTGTTTGGGGAGGGATATCCACTGAAACTGAGAGGAACTGCCCTGCTGCGCCAAAATCCGTGCAAGCCACAATACTTATTATAGTATTTCCTACTTCTGTAGTGTATCCTCCCTGGCGTTGCACTCGCTGTTTGACTTTCTCGCTAATACGTTAGTCTCTGAGGATCGTGAAGAACACCGTGCGTACTCTGTCTGGGCTTTCCCATTCGCCAAACCAAAACGAATGAATGAGAAGAAAGAAAACTTCTCGCCTGTCTTTGGGATTTGTGCAAACCCAGCACATAGCGTGGTCAGCACTCGCTCGTAAATAATTACACAAATGCTGTCTATGTAGGTAAATATATGCCTACTTTGTCTTTTTTCTTCCCAGACTTTGTGATACGCTTTTATAGAGGCTTTATGCTATTCATTTCTTTTCGACTTAGAGAGGAAATGCGATTTCAGTGTAGAGCGGTGGCCCCTTCACAAAAACCTGGGGAGCTTCTTCGTCCGTCACTATCAAGCGCCGTCCTAATAACCGACTCATACACGAGAGAATGGCCGACGCCTCCGCGGCCGCCACCACACAGCAAGACACATCATCCATCGACCGCATGTCGTCGCTGTCTGATTCTGAGACGGCGCAAACCAGCGATGGCGCCGAGATGTCATCATCCAGCCACCACCAACGGCTCTCGCTCGATGGCCGCAGCAGCAGCGCCATGGGCTCACTCGCGGGCCACGCGTCGCCCGCAATCTCCAACGCAACGCTGTGGCGCAACAAGGCCGTGAGCTGTGAGAGTGTGCGAGCGTTTGAGGCCTCGCGCAAGGCGCAGATCGATGTGTTCCAGGAAAAAGACCGCGCCTACTGGCTCGCGTTTGAAATGGAAATGCTCCGTGGACGCGAAGAGAATGCGCGCGTGCAGCGCTTTTTTGCCATGAAGATCCAAGTGGTACGGCGCATTATTTATTAGAGAGTCTGAGTGTCGCGAGGTTCGGTCTAATGTTGTTGGTTGTGATGGGTGCATGATGATTGTTCTAGGACCTCGCGTACGCCGAGTCGCTGCGAAAGATCCGCCAAGTGCTGGAGCGGCCGACGGCCACGGGCGGCGCTAGCGGCGGTGCGCCAACGAGTATTGGAAGTGCGAGCGGTGCCCCGCCTAGCAGCGGTTCAGCGGATCAGTTTAGTATCGTGTCATCCTGCGTCAAGGCACTCAACACACTGGGCGAAGTGCAGCAGCAGCTCTCGGAAAAGATTGTGCAGTTTTCCAACGTCGTGAAACGCGACGTGGTCGCGCGTCCGCTGGACGAGATGGCAGCGACCTTTGAAGACCGCACGACCAGCATGCTGGCCGAGGGTAATCGCTTGGACGCACTGCTCCACGAGGCGCAGCGCCACGTGCTCGAATCGTTTAGCAAGTACGACGCGATTTACCGCGAGATGGAATCGGAGCGTCACACGACCGTGGGGGACACGAGTGCCAGCGATGCAGCAAAGCGCGATCTGTGGCTTGCCGAGATTGTGTACTGCATTAACGTCCAGACGCTCCAGCAGTGCCGCGTCGAGTACGTCAAGGGCATGTCGGCGCTGTTCCAGCAGTACAAAAACCTCGAATTGCTCCGTGTCTCGGTGATTCAGACCGCTGTGGATACCTACACACGCAAGCAAAAGCTCATGTACGACGAGCTGGGCGGCGCCATGTCGGAGCCCATGGCGGCGATCCAGGTTAGTTCCGTGGCGTGTGGATTTGTTGTGGATGCTCTCGACACTAACCACTGTGGATGTATTTTGTGAAACACAGAGAATAGAACCGGAACGCGATGTGCTCAACAGCATTCGAAGAATACCCAAGAATGTACGTGCTGTGTTGGGGAAATCACCTCAAGATAATGATGAAGCACACTTGACTCTATTTTACGACCTTGTAGTTTACGGCGGCGGCGCTCTCGTCCGAAGGCACGGACCAGAAGCTCTTTCGCTCGCTGCGGTCGCCCATTGCGAGCCCGCTCTTGGTGCGGTGTGGCTTTCTCAAGCATCAAGTGACGGGGTCGCTCTTCCGCTCGTGGAAGGACGTGCTGTGTGCGATCACGCAAGACCAGTTTTTGCATCTCATTGACTTGAAGGAGACGGCCAATCGTTCGATCGTGCAGTCGAGCGAGGCCATGCTCGACGCGATCCTCACGAACGACCAGACCATGGACGTTGTGTGCACGACCATTTCGCTGGCCAACTGCCGTATCAATATGATTGGCAAGAGTGCAATTCCAACGTTTGAAGTGACCGAGTCAAGCCAGTCAACGGGGCTCTTTAGCAGCGTCTTCCGCATGGAGAGCTCGCGCAAATTCACGTTTCAGTGCTCGAGCCAGACGGATCTCATCGACTGGGTCGTCGCCGCCAAGCGGTTCATCCCACCAGGCGCGTCCTCCATCACCGCCACTGCGCAGTGACAGAGACACCAGGGAGGTCTTGTAATTGATTCGTTGAAATGTACGTCCAGCAGACACACGCACACGCGAGCCTTGTTTCATTCTCTGCAGTTTTCGCAACATGGCTACATTTTGAGATCACAAATCGAAGTGCAATGATTGGTGTATATTACATGATATACAGCCAATCCAATACCTCCCATTAGATCCCTTTGATTCGCTAAAACTCATTTCCTCAGATCTGAGTCGTTTGAATCGACTGGCTGGTGGTCGCGAGGGCTCTCTCCCATTTTGTTTGACTGGGCCGGATAACAGGAAAATGCCGCCCACTCGTTGTTTTGCTCAAAGGACGAATTCTCTCGACCACCATGTTCACCGGAGCCGCCAAGATTAAGAAGCCTGAGGGCCAGGTCGCCGACGAGTTCGAGCAGCAGGTCGCGCAGGAGCTCTTCAACCTCGAAGTCTCGGCCGCCGAGATCAAGAACGACCTCAAGGACCTCTACATTACGGCCGCCAAGCAGGTCGATGTTGCCTCGGGCCGCAAGGCCATTGTCATTTTCGTGCCGTACCGCCTCCACAAGTCGTTCACCAAGATCCAGGCGCGTCTTGTGCGTGAGCTCGAGAAGAAGTTTAGCGGCCGCCACGTCGTGATCATTGCCCAGCGCACGATCCTCGGCAAGGGCTACGCGCGCTCGCACAAGACCTCGGGCCCGCGCCCGCGCTCGCGCACGCTCACGGCCGTCCAGGAGTCAATCCTCGATGTACGTACTGTGAATGTTTGCGTTCTGTGTGTGACGTGCGACGTTGGCCTCTGGAGATTAGCCACTCCATGCCCCATACTCATGATGCTTTCCTTCGTTTTATCGCTTTCCAGGACCTTGTCTACCCGACCGAGATTGTGGGCAAGCGCACGCGCGTGCGTCTTGACGGCACCAAGCTCCTCAAGGTCTACCTGGACCCCAAGGACCAGGTCAACGTTGAGACCAAGCTCGACACGTTTGCCACTGTGTACAAGAAGCTCACCAACAAGGATGTTGTGTTTGAGTTCCCTGTGCAGCAGGAATAAGCTAGTGGTTTTTAGGTTGTCTGCTGACGATGTCTGGTAGGTGGCATAGCCGCTAAAACTCCGTGAACAAACAGAGAGCAAAACGCTTTTCAGATAAACTCTGTGTTACTCTGCATTGGTCATCATCGCTCGCGCCATAATGCGTCTCGGTTCGTGATGAAAGCTTTACTGCTCAGAACTCGTCGCGAGAACACGATTCATTGTCTATTTTCATGCTGCCACAGAAGGATCAATATCCTATCGTTCTCGGTGCGTGTGAGTCTTGCTCGTGTGAGTCTTGCTGGTAATTCTTGATGCCCCCCACAGTCGTGGGGGCTGCTATCGCCCGTCATCGTCCTCGGCAATGAGTTCGGCCATGACCATTTTCAGCGCATCGAGGACGTTGCGGTCCAGCAGCCCAGCCACAGCGACCGATAATGCTCGTGCGATCTACAAGTTCACACAGATGCACAACAACGCAAGATCATCAGCCCGTGGAACCACCAAAAGCTAGGGTGTGCGAGTCCGCCGTACCGTATCGTTGGTGGCGCGGCCAAACGCATGGCGCTGCTGGCCTCCTAATGAGCCTTCTTCGTGCATTATCATGTTGATGGATCTTCTTGATCCAGTCTTGCGCTTGCTCTCGCGTAGGATCTCGCGGGCGCTGCGGAACGCCCCGCGGGTCGCACCTCGGATCATCTTGCTTCTGGTGGATATCGCGTTGTCCTTGTCAAGCTGCTCGTTGAATGAGCAGCTCACCACATTTTTTCAGCCAATCATATCTCTTCACTGCGAGCAAAAATTAGTTTGATTGGCTATATATTACGCTGTTGCCCTCATTTCGAGCCCACCCAATCACTCACCACACGCCGTCCCGAGTCCCACAGAAAAAAAAATCCCGCCGCAAGAACACCAGACACTCACCAATAGCGATGGGCCTTCTCGACGGACTCGTGGTGGGCCTCGCACGCGGCAGCAAGTTTGGCAAGTCCCACTCGCTGCGTCCGCTCACGTCCAAGCGCGCGAACCGCCGTTTCTACAAGGGCAATGGCTGCCGGAATGAGGGCGTCCACGGCAAGCGCGGCCGCTACGTTGTCGACTCGGACAAGCTGCTGACACTCGAAGTGCCCGACCTCACGGGCTTCAAGGTCGGTGGTGCTTACATGATGATGGAGAATAGAAGAGCTAGTGCTAATCTAGAGTATTGTGTTATTATTCGATAGCTCAAGGCGTACGTGTCCCCCTTGACGCCGAACCGTCCGCCGGCGACGCAGTAAAGCAGACTGAAAGTACAAGTCAGTCCTCTCGGCGGCAACTGGGAACGAAGGAGAATCCCTCTCTCTCTCTCTATACTCTCCCGTGTCGTCGTTGAAATTTTGTTTTACCATGTACACACTCCATCAAGGGTAAACACGAAAAGAATGAAGAAGAAAAAAATGAATATAGGTTTGAAAAAAAGACAACGCGCGTAATGCTGGGGTATCTTGATCCTCTCGTCGGTGCCATCATGGGGAGTCGTACCTTTTCGCTAATTCTCCTTTACGAAATGGTGCAGCACCCCTTTTTGCTGCCTCGCAGCTGCTCACACTCTTGGTTGAGCATGCTGAGCTCCATCTCTTGACGCTCCTTCTCCTTAATGAGCTTGGCGTACTCGGCCTTCATGCGCATGAGCTCGCCATCGGCTTCTTCTCGTTTCTTGGACTCGCTCGTAAACTTGAGATCCATCGACTCGCGCTCAATCTCGATGCTCTGCTTGCCCTGGCTTTCGTCCTTGAGCATAAACTCGAGCTGCTCAATGCGCTCTTTTTGGGCCTGTGCCTCGGCCTCAAAGCGCGCCTTCTCGGTCAGAATCTGCGACGAATTGGCCTGCATCTGCTCAATCTGTTCCTTGTAAATCTGTTCACGACCGCCAATGCTGCCCAGCTCTTCCTTGACACGCGCGACATCGTTTTGCAGCGAACGCATTTGCTTTTCGTACCCTTCTTCTTGGCGGCTCAGCAGGATGCGCATGGCCTCGGCGTATTTCGCTTCCGAAAATGTGAGCAGACACTCGAGCTTGGCACCGCCACGGGCTTTGGCGAGGTACGCATCGCGGAACCGCGTCCACTCTTTGGCAAATTGCTGCATGTCGCTAAAGCCGCCGTCGTCGGCGCCGGCAAGCGTCGTGAGCTTGGGCTGAATGATCTCGCTGTAGAGCACCTGCAAGAGACGCTCGCACATTTCCTTGGACAGTGCGCCATTGCGGGCCGTGAGCTGCACTTTTTCTTCTTCGATTTTCTTGACCAAGTCGATCTCCAATTTCGCCGTCATGTCGCCAATGGCGTTGCGGCGGTACTCTTGGATCGCGCGCACTTCCGAGTCCTTGTAGATCGCGAGCAGCTCGTCCGTGTCGACGGGCAGGTCGACTTCGTTCATGAGCTTCTTGAACGAATCGAACGCCGTGTTGACGGCCTTGCGGCACTCGCTGGCCGTGACACCTTCCCACGCCGACGTGATCACGGGCACGCCGCCGCTGTTGATGGCATCAACGTACGCGTGGAGCAGACCGGCAAACATGCTGCCGTTCAACGGCTTGCCCTGGAGCGTCTTGGGCTTCAGCGAGTCGCCAAACACGAGGTCCTTCACATTGGAGAGCTGCGTTTGAAACTCGGGGCGCAGCTCGGAGATCGCTAAGTGGTCCACTTGCTGGAGCTGCGACTCGTCATGGACGGGACGCACGAGCGTCACACAGGCGCGGTCCCGGAAAAAGTCCTTCATCATGGCGCGGATGCGGTTGCGTTCCATGTTGGCCGGGATGCGTGGCTGGTCGGCGAGCGCACGCTCAAGGTAGTCGTTGCTCGAGATCGGATCGCCGTCTTCGTCGACGAGCTCGAGCGTAAAGTCGCGGACGACCCACATAAAGGACGGGAAAAACTGGTGGAATTGCATGACGTCGTCGCTATTGTCCGAGGCGCTCGGGCGGCCACCGCCTCCACCGGCATCGGCGTCGGCGCTCACCTTGATGTGCTTGGCCAGGTTCGCGATGAACGACAGCCCGCCAATGGCCTTTTCGTCGACGCTTCCCTGGCTGTTGTAAATGAGCTTGGAGCAGAGCAGTGTCGCGAGCGAGAAGATCCGCGCGTCGTACTGCTGCGAGGCCTCGAGCCCGCCTAGCCCTTCCGTGTCGAGCATGAGCACCCAAATCTCTTCGCCGTTGCTGAGCGTGCGCCTCACGGGGCTGCCCCAGAGCCAAATGCCGCGCGTGCAGCGCTCAATGGTCGGACCGACGCGGAAGCCGCTCTGGCGGTCAAGCAGCCAGTTGAGCATGGACGACTTGCCCGTGCGGTAGAGCCCGGCCATGGCCACGACCGCGACCTTGCCGTCAATCTTCTTGAGCACGTTCACGGCGTCCTCGTTCACGACGAGCTGGTCTTCGTTCTCGCTAAACGTGATCAACGGGATCGGCTCCTCGGGAAAGTCCTGCATCGCGACCTCGGTCGAGCTCGCACGCGGGCTCGCGGCGCCGCGCTTGCCCGTGCTCATACGGCGCATGACGGTGGACATGAGTGGTGGGGGAGCTGGAGAGAGAGGGAGGGGAGAATAAGGGGGAAACTCAACGGACAGTGACGAATGCGGATGTGGGGTTTCTCTCTCGCGTGCCGCGACTTGCGTTCCGCGAAAATATCAGGACAGTGCGTTGGCATAGTCGGTGAAGCCAGGACGCCAGGTATCAATTATGACAGGTAGAGGACACGCTCTTACGTACTCGCTTCAGTGACGTATTTATTTAGTTTCTGAGGTGTGTCGTGTCACTACGGGTCCAGTCAGTTTTGCCGATGGCAAAATGTATTGTCATTAGATAATAGAATGTATAGTTTATCAAAGGTTGGAAACAGGATGGAGGTTTCGATATCAGGTGGCCTCGTTTCGTGTTGTCCACATCATATCCGGTTGATAAGGTGGTCCACATTAGTCTGGATCACCCAATGATTACCGGATCTGACCATCATTCTGACGTGCGACCAGCGCATGGCGCAGCAGCGCTTGGCCGCAAAGAGCTCATTTACCACGGAGCAATCGACGAGCAAGCTTCTCGCACACCGACGACTGCTCATCGTCCTGCTCGGCATCCAGTACTACACTGAACGATGCATTTGCTGCGACGTGTGAGCAGCGTGCGCCGCGTGGCTACACCTGCGTTTGGCGCCGGTCCGGCCAGCAGCAGCGGCCGGTGTTTCTCGTCGTTCGTGCACTTCGGCGGTGCCAGCGACGCGCGCACCATCAGCAGTCTGAGCGAGGCGATCGAAGGCCTGCCACCGACGCCGACTCCCAGCGAGGTCGCAGCGACGATTGCGGCGGCCGAGGCAAGCGCACAAAAGGAGCAGCTCGCCAAGAAAGTACAGCACATGCCGATCCGTGCCGTCCATCTCGCACGCAAAATGGACATTCCGGGGCTCTTCCAGAAACTCTATACGGACCGCTTCAACGTGTCACATTTCATCCACAAGGACTCGCTCGTGCTGCGAGTAAGCGGCACAAATGACACGACGGGGCTCATCACGGGCATCGCGTCCTCGCCTGTGGTGCCGCCCTCGGAGAATTTCGAGACGGCGCAGACCACGCTGAATCTTCCGGGCAATCTCACGTCGCGCCGCGCGAAAGACCGCTGGGTCGTCTACTTTGACTATGGCGCCGTTGTCTTTTTCAACTGCGACCAGCAACTCATCTCGACGCTCACCAAGCACGCGACGCGCTTTTGTCAGGACGTGTTCGAGCTGCGTGGTCACGAAGAAGAGCTTTTGCTGATCGGCAACCCGGCGCTGGAAAAGTGGAGCGATCTCTCGGACAACAACATTAGTGTGCGTGAGATCGACCACATCAACATTCACGTGATCGCCGGCGTGTTGGCGCAGACCGTCGCTTTGGAATACTATGAACGCCAGATTGAAGCGATTCTCAGCGAGTTTGAAAAGCTCAATACGGCAGTCGAGAAGCAAGGTCCTCGAGGTGCACTCTTTGGTATCGGTTTGAGCGAGCAGCAGACGGAGCGCCAGCAAAACAAGCGACTCTTCAAGATTGTCGCGACCAACAACACGTTGCTCATTGATCTCGTGAGCAAGCTGCGCGTGATTGACCGCAAGCGGCCGGGCGACGCCGCGTGGAGCTACACGCGGTACCACACCATGTGGGAGTCGCTCGTCGAAGACTTTGAGCTGAACGAGCGCTTCAACAACCTCAACTTCAAGCTCGAGCTAATCCAGCACAACACCAAGGTAAGCATTGTCACGCTGTCGAGGATACGCTGTCGGGGATTCTGAGGATGGAAAATTGACGATCGTGTTTTTGTGGTTGAAGTTTTTCCTGGAAGTGCTGGGCTCTCACAAGGGCGAGCGCATGGAGTGGTACATTATCATTCTGATTGCGGCCGAGTTGCTGATCAGCGCGTACGAGTTTGGCATGAAGCTGCGGGACGAGTACAACCACAATGCCTCCGAGAAAGCAGCGGCAGCGGCAGTTGTCGAAGCCGACGCGGCTACCGCATGATCCGCGACCGCAGAAAGATAAAGACGAGAAACAGCACATTTAACAGACTCAATCGCTCCTAGTCGATACCCATCCATTCTTCCCACTCTACGTAGCACTGTACTGCTGTAGTAGGAGCATTTGATCTACTTGCGCGTCGTCCACTGGGCGTGCTCGTGGGGTGCCTTGCGGTCCGTGAACTCGGCGGCCGACTTTTTCCCGCCGCTTGTCACGTGGTTCCAGTACGCGTTAAACGACAAAAAGTCCTTGACCGTCATGTCAATGGGTTTCGTGCGCAGCATCGACGCGAGCAACCCGCGCAGCCGCTCGACGTGGACCGCAGTGAGCTGCGTCGCGCTGGCCGCGCTCGACGGCTTGGAGCGAGTGGCTGGGCCAACGTCATGGAGGTTGAGGTCCTTAGCATGGAGGTGGGTCACGCGGGCCCTGTGGTACACATAGAGACACGTCCACATCAAGTGCTTCCATCCGCTGCCGGCGCTGTGGTTGGGTCCAAAGCTCGTAAACTCGTAGCGGAATGCCACGATATGGATCTTGAGCTCGAGCTTTTTGCCGCCTTTCTTGGTCGCGAGTTGAAACGGGAGCTGCTCGAGAATGGGCAGAAAGCGCAGCACCGTCTTGCCGTTTGTGCGGGCACCCTCGGGAAATACGATGACTGGTCCCGCGGCATGCAGAATCACGTCCTCGAGCTTGCGCGGCGTGCCGCGTTGCTCCAGCGTTGGCATGGCAAAGCCGCGGTAAATGGCTTCAATCAAGCCGCACGCATGGACGAGTCCCTTGGACGCACCCTCTTCCGTCACAAAGCAAAACACGGGCGAGAAGCGGCGCGCCAAGTACAAGATCTCAAGAAAGCTCGTGTGGTTGCACACAATGACATCTTTGGTGCCGACGCGCGTGCTCTTGCTGGGGGCCTTGGCACCGGGCGTCGTGAGTCCGAGACGGCGCGTGTTGGCCTGCTCTTCCGACACGAACACGCCCAAGATCAAAAGCAGCAGCGAACACAGCAGCCACTCGACCAGCCGCTTCAGGAAGCGACCGAGCAGCGGCACGAATCCCTACGTCATTCCAGCATACACAGCGTTCAGTATGGGGGGACGACTCTGCCTAGACGAGGATATTAGGTCACTGACCAATAACGAGACGACAATGTTGGTGGCTACCAGCAGCACGCCGCCCACGAGCAGCAGCGGCAGCCGCACGATGAGAAGCGGCGCGCGCGCCAGCAGCTGCAGAGAACCCACGACGAGGCTGTCGTGGAGGCGCTGCTTGTGCGGCACGAACGGGTTAATGCCCGTCGTAAGATCGCTCCATCGGCTGTACTTTTCCATCTTGGATTCCCAAAATGTGAGGAGGTCCCCAAATTTTTTGACTGGCAAGCGTTGTGACATCTACACCATTTTAGTGACGTATAAATTATGGCATTGTTTCGAGGGAACCCAGGAGGGCGAGTGCCATCAAAAGTCAGTTCCCCGTCGCAACATCACCAAGAGCTACAAACAAACATCATGCCAAAGCAGCGACGCGCGGCGCCGGCCGACATTCTCAAGGCCGTTTCCAACGGACAAAAGGCGGAAGAGACCGTCGAAATGGACGAGGAGGCGTACCGTAAGCAGTTTGAGCCTGTCGCGCCCTGGAAGCGCGACAATATCCCCGACTACGGGCCCGTGCCCGACCAGATCCACTTGGGCATTTTCGTCGCGATTGGCATCGCTGCGACCATCTTTTACGAGTACACAGAGTGCGTATTCCTGGAAAGGACTCGCTCGATATGGATCCTCGGCCGGCGAGGGATGCTGGGGCATTGTATTGACGCTTTTCGGTGTGTACAGCTATTTTGACGAGATTAATCGCTGGATCGCGTACGTGGCGATTTGGTTCCCATTGTGGTTCCGTCTGCTCACGCGTGTGTCGCCGCAGCTCTCTGAGGACGCCACGGACGCACAGGAGCGAATCAAGTTCAAGGCCGAACTCGAGCGGATCCAGAAAGAAGCCGAAGAAATCGACGACTAAAGTGACGACGGTTGAAGAAAACGATTACAGACTGGTTTCTCCTATTCTTGCATTCTTATGGCTTGTGGGAAACAATACTGCAGCGACTTGGCGAGTGCACCACCACGAGCGCTCGCCTCGCCTCTCCAATCACTCCCTCTTTCTCTCTGTCTCGCTGTCTATACACACTCTACTACCCCTTCCTACTTGCGACCAAACCATCCAAAAAAGCCGCCTCCGGCTCCGCCACTCTCGGCCTCCTTGGCGGCGGCCGCAGCCTCGGCCGCCTTTTCTTCGTCCGTCTTCATGCGCTGCGAAATGTCGGGAAACTCGAGCTCGTTGAACGCGATATCAAAGAGAATCGGCTTGCAGGGCACGGCCTGAAAGTCGGGCGGCAACCGCACAATCTCAAAGAGGCCCTTGGCCGTGCCGCCGTTAAACTCGTCCTGCCGCTCGAGGAGCGACTTGCGACGCACGGGCGCGACCGCTTTGCCGTCCTGGAGGTTGAGCTTTTCCAGGTTCTTGCGCATCGACTCGGCCTGCTTGGACGCGTGCAAAAAGCTCTGGGCCGTCGTGCGGCTCTGCGCACCCGTGAGCTCCACACCAAGGTCCTTGATGAATTCCTGGAGCACGAGATCAGTCGCGGCCGGGTGGATACTCAAGGTCTCTTCCGCGTCCACGAGAAACAACGTCGCGTGCTGAAACAGCGAGATCGCTTCCGAAAACTGACGTTGTTCCACGTACGTTTGCGCAACGGTCGCTGCGCGGATCGACTTGAACAGCGCCTGGTACGCCGTGTACCTGGTCGAAATCAGCGCTTCCAGTTCGTGGAGTCCCGGGATCGACAGGATATCACCGACGCACTGCACGAGCATGTCGAGCACGTGGGCCAAGTCGCCAAGCTGCCGCGTCTGGCTGTCGGCGCTGCGGAGCTGCTTGTACACGGCGACAAACCGCTCGACCTGGCGCGTGAGCTTCACGTAACGCACGTACTCTTCCAAGTTCTGGAGCGACTCAATCTCCGAGTGGACCAGCGCCACGCCGCTCTTGGACTGCTGCTGCAGCTTGGCAATCTCCGTCTTGATAAGCTGCAGCGTCGTGTCGTACGCGCCCAATAACTCGACGAAAATCAGCTCGCGCTTCTTTTCATCCGACGGTGCGACCTTTTCAAGCTTGGCCGTGATATCGTCAGGACGCAGCAATGCCAACCCAATCTCTTGGGTCGAGACAGCGATCTGCTTTTGCTTCCACGCAATCGTCGCGAGCGACGCGACTTTTTGCTTGCGTGCTTCGAGCAGCACGACATCAATCTTGGACTGCAAGAGCGCATTGCTGGCGCCGTCGCCCGTCGTCGTCGCGGTCCAGTCGAGCGACGCCGCTTCCTTGCCCTTGAGCTTGCCCTGCAATGTCAGGCGGTGCTCGGAAAAGCGGATAAACGGTTCGAGCTCCTCGACCGAGCTGCGAAATAACTCCTTTTGCGAGAGCGTGCCGACCTGCGAGAGATCCGAATAGATGCGGCGCGCCGTCGCAAACTTGTCGAGCGCGCGCTCGTGCTCTTCGCGGTGGAATGCGAGGTTGCCCAGCATGTAGGCCGCGTACGCTTCGGCCTCGAGACTCGTACGACTAGACAGTCCATCGATATCACCGCATATGTTAGTCAGTTTTCCATCACCCTAGCATTCCATTTCATCGAGAGAGCGTAACGTACGCATCGGCCTTTTGCGCGCAAATCTCGGCGAGCCGTTGGCTCCACTCGGCGGCCTTGCGGAGACGCCCCGTCAAGTGAAACTTGATGCGCGAGTTGGCCTCGGCGCCGTGCTCCATCTTTTCCATGTTGTCGTCTTCCTTGAGCTGCATCGCAAAGCTCCACGCACGCTCGGCATGGTACAGCGGGATGTACAACAGACTATATAGTAGTGGTGAGTTCGCCGTATCCCTCCATCTCACGGTTGTACATTCAGTATCCGTACCGCACTTCGCTGGCCGTCTCAACGTCCACCTTCTTGTTCACAAAGGCCTTGCCCTTGCCGTGCGTAAACTTGGTCGACTTGCGAATCCGACGCAGGCGGCGCGCGCAGTACTGGCGGTACCGCTGAAAGTCGCGGTGGCGCAGACCGTTCTGCAACTGCGCGGCCTTGACCGTCTCGAGAACTAGCTCACACACGACAGAGATACAAGCGTCAAAAGAAGACGTTCTGATGGATTGGACGCACTAGGGCTCAGCGTCTCGTCTATGCGCTACGCACTGGGCACGCTGAAGATCTCGGGCGCGCTGGCGTCCGCCATGACGACGTCGCCGCCGGTCTTCTCCTTGCCCATGCTTGATGATCCAAGGAGCTCTCTGTCTTCCCTTTGCCACACGGAGGGAGCCCGAGCCAAAGGCGACTGCCACACTATTTCCACTTCAATCCACACTAATATAGAATTGATTTAGGCCCAAATCAGGACCAACACCTAAGGGAAAGACATATATAGTGTGGTAAACGTATTTTTAGGTTGGGCTCTTTTCCATTTCCGCACCAACCAGCAAATCAGCAAGAGACACACAACGCCCAACATGCAGAACTGCTACTTCCCCGTGACGGCCGCCACCAGTGTGGAGGATGAGAAGATGTCCATAGGCAAGGCGCTGCGCATGGACCGTCTGCGCGCGACGCCCGACGATCTGCGGCCAACGTTTATGAAGCTCGGCGTCGTGAGCGGCGCGTCGGGCTCGGCGTACGTCGAGTTCCACCGCACGCGCGTGCTGTGCTCCGTGTATGGTCCGCGCAACGACACGCGCAGCAACCGCGAATTCAGCGAAGAAGGTCAGCTCGTGTGCGACTTCAAATTTGCGCCGTTTGCCGATGCCGACGCGCGCCGCGAGCGCGGCCAGGACGACGACGAGCTCGAGTTTTCGTCCATTCTCGTGCAGGCGCTGTCGCCCGCCGTGATTCTTTCCAAGCTGCCCAAGTGCGTCGTATCCATCTATGTGGTCGTCTTGGAGAGCGACGGCGGCGCGCTCGCGGCGGCGATCAACTGCGCATCGCTTGCACTAGTTGATGCCGCCGTCGAAATGTACGACATCGTCACGGCCGCGAGTGCCGGTGTGATCAACGACCAAGTCGTGTTGGACCCGTCGCGCGAGGAAGAGAGCCGCGGACAGGGCAACGTGCTGCTCGCATTCATGCCGTCGGTCGGTCGGATGACCCACATGCTCCAGTCCGGTTCGCTGCAGCATGAACAGCTCCAAGAGGCTGCCGATTTGTGTACGGACGCGTGCACGGGCGTTGTCAAAAGCATGCTCACGGCTGCCATCGCACAGGTGATCTCGAACCAAAAGATATGATCGACAATACAATAATGGGAGCACAAAGCGCGCGGTTCTATGGTCTCGTAGTTGTTTTTTCTGTGAGTATGAAGGTAGAAGCAAATGCATACAGACACTGCCAGTGAGGCCCGTCGGTTCGCTTTGGGTGGACATCATCCAGGCGATATCAGAAGGCCGTGATGGCCACTGCTTATGCTATGGCCTGCTTGCGGTTCTGCAGCAAATTCTTCATGAAGAATTCGCCGGCCTTGTAGCTTGAGCGCACCATGGGGCCACTGGCCACGTACAAAAAGCCCATCTGCTCGGCGACCTTTTGCCACTCGGCAAACGCCTCGGGCGTCACGTACTCTTTCACGGGCATGTGCTTGGTGCTTGGACGCAAGTACTGGCCAAACGTCACGACGTCGACGCCCGAGTTGCGCAGGTCCTTGAGCGTCTGGAGAATGTCTTCGTTGCGCTCGCCGACGCCGAGCATGAGCGAGGTCTTGGTCACCATCGTTGGCACGCTGGCCTTGGCCTGCTCGAGCACAAAGAGCGACTGCTTGTAATTCGCACGGTAGTCGCGCACGCGTCGCTGGAGCCGCTCGACCGTTTCGACATTGTGGGCAAACACATCGAGCCCCGACTTGGCAACCTTGTCGATCAGCATCTTGTCGCCCGAAAAGTCGGGCGTCAGACACTCAATCATGATCTCCGGAAGCTTCTCCCGGAGCAGCCGCACGGTCTTGGCAATGTGGTCGGCGCCATAGTCGGCCATGTCGTCGCGGTCGACGCTCGTAAACACGATATAGTCGAGCCCCCACTGCGCGATCGCAGTCGCGACCTTGTTGGGCTCTTCCGGGTCCAACGGCGCCGGCGCCTTACTAGTCTTGATCGCACAAAAGCTACAGCCGCGCGTGCACGTGTCGCCCATGAGCATGATCGTGGCCGTCGCGATGCCGTCCTTGCCACCGCCCCAGCACTCGCCAATGTTGGGACACTTGGCTTCTTCGCACACGGTCGCGAGCCCGAGACCGCGCACCGTCTCCTTCAGACGTTCATAGTTAGCGCCCTGCGTCGGCTGTGCCTTGAGCCAGCTCGGCTTGCGGTTCGACGCGTTGGGTTTGCGCGACGGCTTGACCGCGCCTTCCGACGCCGCGTCGTCGAGGCCAAAGTCCTTGAGCGAGAGTGCGAGGTCCGTAAACACGGGACCCTGCTGGGCCTCGGTCGCGAGGCGGTCGCGCAGCTCAGCGAGCCGCGAGCCACGCTCTGTCTTGGTGACCTTCACCTGCGGCGCCGCAGCCATGGAGCTGCTGAGCGCGCGCGCCGCCGTCGGCGCTCTGGCCACGCACCCACAGACCGAGCGCTGGAACATCATGGCCTTTCGTTCTGTAGTCGACGATCGACGTCACACCTCGAGGAATGAAGAGCTCCAAATTGCACCACACAAGCCTTTTTTAAACCTGAACTTACTAGGTGTGATTACTCCGATTGGTTGAAGATCGGACCGCAAAGTAAGCAGGCCGTATTTTGGCCAATGACCGTGCAGATTATCTTTCTATTGGTCAAAATGGAGATAAATTGGACCACCCAAATCAAACGAGGCTAGCCTAGATAAAGTCAAGCAAAGGCTAACCTGAGCATCGTGCCTAGAACCGCGAGACATCGCGGCCGACGACCATGGCCTTGAGCCAATCGAGAGGCACCTGCATGCGCAAGCGCCAGCTGCCGAGCTTGGTGAGATAGGCGCTGCGCCAGAGGAACCACGCGCGCCAGCCGTGGAGCTTGGCGAGTGTCGACTTGTTGTCTGTCGGCTTTTTGATTTCAAAGAGGCCTTCGTACGAGCCCAGATACGCCATCATGCCCTTGCTCTTGAATCGGAACGGCAGTGCCGGCTCCGAATGCTGGCCACGGAAGATCGAAGTCAAGTAGGTCGCCTGCGTCGAAGCCTTTTGCGCTGTGGCCGGCAGCAGGTAGGTGTCGATCTCGGCGCAGTCGCCAATCGAAAACACGTTGGATTTCAATGGCATGCCGAACGGCGCCGCGGCTTCGACCTCGGGCACGCCTTGTACTTGGCAATACTCGTTCGTGAGAATGTTGCCGCGCTTACTCTTTGCAAAGGGCAGCGACTTGGTGAGCTCGTTTGGGCCGACACCGGCCGTCCAGACCACCATGCCACACGGAATCACCTCGCCGTCGTCGAGCGTAACGCTGTCTTTCGTGACGGCCGCGCAATTCTTCTTCAGGATCTTCATGTTCTTACGGGACGTGATCTTTTTGAGCGCAAACTGGCGCAAGTACAAGTCGAAACCGGTGAGAATATCGCCGGAATCGACCAGCGTCACGCACAGGTACTTGGACGTCTGTGGGTAAATGTGCACGAGATCTTGCTGCAAAAAGTCGTGGAGCTCGGCGCAAAACTCAATGCCCGTAGGCCCACCGCCGACCACGACAAAGTGCAGTAGCTGACGCTTCTCGGCCGACGTCACGCCCGGCTGTGTCGCCAACTCAAAGTTTTCGAGAATGCGATTGCGTATCGCGCGCGCTTGGGCGACTTCCTTGAGGAAAAAGGCGTGTTCCTCGACGCCGGGCAAGCCAAACGTCATGGGCCGCGCACCACACGCGATCACGAGCGCGTCATACTTGATTTTGTACTCACGCGCATTGATCTCGCTGGTCACGTAGACTTCCTTTTTCTCGGCGTCGATGGTCTTGACCGCCGCGACGTGGAAGTCATTCTCGTGGCGGAACTCGCTATCGCGCAGCGGCTCAATGATCGAGCGAAACTCGAGCGTGCCGACGGTCGTACTCGCAAGCAGCGGTGTGTACAAAAAGTGCTGCGTGGGGCACAAGAAAACAAGTGTCAGTGAGTGGCTATCTGTTCCAGTAACACAGAGCCCAGCAGTTACGAACGTTGCGCTTGGAGATGACGACGACATCGAGCGGTTTGCCGACCACCAGTTCAATGTCCTTGCGGTGCTTCTTGCACTGCGTGAGCATATCGTACCCAGCCCAGCCCGTGCCGACGATCACGAGCTGGTAATTGCTCGAGTGGTCGGGCGACTCGCCGTCGGTCTGCGCTGCCGTCGCTACGATCTTTTCCAGGATGGCATCCTGCGTGCCGGCACCCAATGTGCTCGTAGTCGTCGAGAGACCGCGCAAATGCGTCCGCGCTAGGCCGGTGGCGCTCAGTGTAGTGCGCAGGCGGAGGCCGTGGCGCAGCATCTCTAGTGACGTAGTCCTTGGGGGGCGTGTGGATTTATTTATGAGGCTGGCATTTGCTTGGGAAGAAGATCTGGTCGAAGTGAAGCGCGACCATCATTCTGTATGTTTTTCGATTTGGTTTGACAGTTGTCCGTAATCTTGCCAGAGTGCAGCCTACCTTGTTTTGGTTTCGTCTTGATCTACGTATCCCACCACAGGATCAACTACACCTCATTTTGTGCCAAAGGATTAGTCCGAGCTCTTCCCCGTCATCTTTCTTGTCATTCTTGTCACAAAATCCGCAACCACACGAAAAATTACCAGCCATGTCGCAATAGATTCTAAGCTAGCCCAGGCTAATTGTTTGGATTTGGATGCCACGTCACATGCGGCCAAGTAGAAAATGTCATCAATGCCTCGGTGGTTTTGGTTCTTTGCTGACGCTTCGATCCCCTTGCGTCTGACCAATTTCGTTTGCCGCAATCATCCGATGCGTGTGCTACCAACACCGGTGTACTGTCCCACACTATTATTTTACTGTAAACTGACGTCTTAAACCCTCCAAGCGTTTTTCGGGAATGGACAAATCGATTTTTAGATGAGCTGCAGTGCTAAAAATAACAATGTGAGACTATTGGACAATCCACAAGAACGTGCCGCTTCTTGTTCACAAACGAGAAACACAAAAAGATTCTGATCCACCACGTTAAATGCGGCTACTGAAGAGGCACGAGGGAGGGAGTCTTCGTCTCTCCAGTACAGGGCCTTGTCACTGCAAGCTTCCCTCGCACAGGTGCGATTGGAGCAGAGCTGGTGGGGGGGGCGTTTCGTTAGTCAACATGGCGTTGGTGGTTGGCGTCACGGTCGATTTTCCAGCTAATTCTGGTCTGGTGAGCAACCACCCAGCGCCAGGAGAGATTGTTACGGTTGTGGTAAATACAAAGGGCACTTTTCTCCCGTCAGCACCATTTTCTTCATCTAGTTGCCTACGAGACGCCCTTCGGCTCACTCCACAATGCTGGGACACATGACGCGGCTGCTCTACATGCCGTCACATGCCGTCATCCTCGAGACGTTCCTCGGTTGGTGTTCTTGTCGGTCCTAGCCCTCCGCAAGCCGTGACCTTGCCGTCGCCTGTGCAGTCCCCGCGGCGTTATCTCAAGCACCGCGTCACGGAAATCTTTGGGCCGAGCCATCGTCGGTGCGTCGTAATCGCCAGCCTCCGCTGCTGCTGGTCCACGCGGCCATCTCGATACCGACGATGGCGATCGACGTGCAGATCCGTTTGGCGTTCGCACAACTGGTCGTGGGCCAGTTGGTCATTGCCACGACCGTGTCCATCGTGGTCTGCGAAGTCCTCGTCCGCACGGCCAAGATTTTGCGGTTACGGTATCGCGTCTCGTCTCGCATCGACCGCTCCACGGGCATGCACCGCATTCTCCAGCGTGTCCATTCCAAGATTGCTGTGCGCGATGTCGCTATGGCACGCGCCGAGTACGCGCAGTTTCTCGACTGGAAGCGCCACGTCGTGCGGCTCCACGCGGCCGAGGTCTATGCCGATATGCACGGCGAGTACGTTTCGATCGGCTGTGCGATGGCCGTGCTCTTCTTTCTGCATGGCCACCCGGCGTACACGTTCCCTTCACACTCGATGGTGCATTTCAGTCAGCCGATCACGAGCGAGCAGCTTGTCAGCGTGCTGGCGCAGATTGTGCTGGGATTATTGGTGGACTATGTGCTGAGCGTCGTGGAAATCATCCACGAAGTGCCGCTCTACGAGACGAGCCACAGCGACGACCCGCGACTGCGTTCGTTCCTCCGACTGCTCTTGCCCGCTCTCGCAGCGACCACGTCGCCGCCATTGCCGTCTTCTACATGGAAGGAGGCTGATGGGGCTCAGAGTTGACATGAGTTACAACCTGTAATAGTCGATTTCGAAACGGTGTGGCTGACCGTCAACTCCCTTGTGTAGTCTCTTTTGCACCTCTATAAATCGATTTTATGAATACATAAAACGCCCATAACAGCACAGCCAAAGCTATCTTTGGCGACTTTCCGCTAATCCAACTTTGGGTGATGGCTCCAATAAGGCCATCCCAGCCACAATCTGCGGCGTCTCCTGTCCGTCCCTCTAGGTCCCTCTCGTGATCCGCGAATCGCGAGTGACGCCGCCAGTGAACCAGTGTTGCGTACCAGCATTAAAACCACAAACAGTGTCTGTGTGATTCACTGACCGTCCATGGGGGCCACCGCGTCCACAGCGCCAGCGCCGCCGCCAGTGGATGGCCTCAACGCACACAGCGAAGACAGTCGACGACGATCCACACTGTGGAAGATGAGCTCGGCGTGGGGCGACCCCACGTCACGCAACTCGGTGGTCGAACCGCGCGTCCCGTCGCTCGTGCTCCCCGACCAGTCGGGCGACGATGCCGACGAGAACGAGCCGCACAAAGGACCCACGGAGAGCACGTTTTCGGCGTCTACGCGCAGTCTGCTGGGCGGACTCAAGCGACGCGTGAGCAATCCCAGCAGCCAGGGCCATGCCACGGCGCCGTCCGAATTCTGGAAGGAATTCCAACTGGTCAAGCGCAACATCTTGTCCAACAAACCGTGGATGGACGGCGTCGCTGTCATGTGGATTGTACTCTCCAACACCATCACAAGTGTCGTTGTCGCGTGGGTCGCTGCGGGTGCGTACGCCGTCGGCTCGCCACTCTGCCCGCTGTTTGAAATCCCACGGAAACCACCGCGCGCGTCCTTGCCGCACCACGACGCACTGCTGTTCACGACCGCGATTGCAACGTACTTTATCGTGTTTGCGTGCCTGGGCCACGCCGTCACCAAATGCTGCATCCTCGCTGACCGCTTGCTCTCGGCGTATACGGCCATGCACCACTCGTTCCGCCACACGTTTAAAAACTACTTGCGCGTCGTCGTGTATCGCATGGTGCTCGCGACCATTGTGGGCACGGGCACCATGGCGGCCTTGGAGTCGAGCCACGTCGACTACCACGCACTCGGCCGCATCCAAATCCTGATTCTGCTCTTTGTCGTTGGCTCGTATATCGACTATTCGATCCGCCATGCGCGCCGCGTGCGTCGGCGCATCGCCAAGAATCTGCGGCTCGCGGGCAGTGACGCAGCGAGCTCACGCTCCATGTCGGCGCCGTCGCTCGAGACCATTGGTGCTGCGCTTGACAGCAGCACCGCCGTCCTGGCGGTGCCAACGATGTCGGCGTTTCGCCGGTTCTCGACCATGAGCATCATTCTGCGCACGGGCTCGTCTCGAACGCGGCTGCAAAAACTCGTGCAAGGCTATCGCGGCTTCACGACTCTCTGCGTGTGTGCACTGTTTGGCTACATGCACTTCGCGCTCGCGCTGCGCATGGCACACCAGTGGCAGGTCATGCTCTTTGCGGCCTTTAGTCTCACGCTCAAGATTGCGATCCAAGAGGCCACTAAGAAGCTGTTTCTCAGTCCGTCCCGCAAGGCCTCGGCGCGCGCGACCCACATGGCCATGACGCTGCCAACGCTTTTGATGGACGCGCAGATCCGCATGGTCTTTGTGCAGCTCGGTCTCGACAAGATGTCCGAGTCGTCGTCTGTGACCACGAGCTCGTTCATCATTGTCGTGTGCAAGATTTTGTTTCGCTTTGCCAAGATTCTGCGGCTGCGCCACACTATTACGAGCCGACTGTCGCACTCGCGGGGCATGCAACGCATTCTCAAGCGTGTGAATTCCAAAATTGCGGCACGCGACGTGGCCGTGGCGCGCGCCGAGTATGCGCAGTTTCTCGACTGGAAAAACCAAAAGCTGCGGCTCCACGCAGCCGAAGTGTATGCCGACATGCACGGCGAGTACACTTCAATCGGCCTTGCGATGGCAGTCGTGTTCTTTTTCACGCGCCACCCGATGTACGCGCTCCGCGGGACCGAGGCCCAAATCCCTCGCCAACTGCTGAGTGCCGCTGTGCAGCTCGTCACGGGGCTCGTGTTTGACTACCTCGCGAGCGTCGTCGAGGGCGTCCACGAGGTGCCGCTCTACGAAGCCATTGGTGACGAAGGCCACGCACTCCGTGTGTTTATGCATGTACTGCTGGGCGCGCTCTCGGTCGTGAACGTTGGGATCGTGGCCGTGTTTTTGCTTAGTGTGCCCGAACGAACATGAACTGGAACGTAATAAATCCAGTTTTACTTTAGTACCATTAGACTGGTGCTCACCGCCAGCTTGGTCGATAGACGCGTGCGGATGTCGTCGCGTTTCTTGGTCTCTGCATGCGATGCGTAGTAGAGACTCGTTCAGGAAATGTCAGTAGCCGAATGGTCGGTGGCGGTGGTACGGTCATGTCGCGATGCGGTGCGTCTTGCTCCGCCGGCACGAGAAGCGACTGCCACTCCGCCAGTGTGTGTGCGAAAGCCTGTCGCTCCACCTGCACGCTACATTGTTGTATGAGGCGGTGGACTCGGCCTACAGCGTCTGCTCGGTGGCGAGTGCGGAGCGTCTCGCGCCAGTGACACTGCGCAAGACAATCATCAACCAGTGAAGCGAAAACCGCCGATGCCGTCGCGTGAATACGTTCACGGCATGCTCGAATACTCGCACAGTACTGTTGCCACGCTGCAAAGTGCTTGCGCACCGCCAACGCCACGCCGTGTCGCCACGCGCGACAGCGCTCTCGACGATACCAACTCTTCCACGCCACCCAGGCACCTGCGAGCCGCTCGCAGTCGCTACGAGTCGAGGACCTCTGGACAAGGCCATCCCACTTACGGGTCCACAACACACATCGACACGCCGCCGCTTCTTCTTGCAGTCGCTCCATGTGCATCAGCCTCCACCACGTGGACCACGCCAGTCGAACGAGATGCGTCTTCTGCGATTGCGTGATGCGCTGCCCGAGTTGCATGAACGAGCGAATCGTTCGTCGCCAGTGCGCAAACGCCCACACGACGCGGCGCCAGTGCGTCTGCAGCACGAGCTTTCGCAGCAAATAGTGGCGATGCTGGTGCAACAGCAGTTCATATTCATGTTGTGCCGACACGATGCGGACTCGCCGACGCCAACGGACCAGCGCGCAGTGCAGTCGTCGATGGACGAGTCGGTTCCACAGCGAGAGCGAACCGGCACGCGTAAGCCGTGCCTCCTGCAATCGCTGAAGCGAATCGCACGCCTCCCATACACGCTGGTACTCCATGGTCTCAGGGTCTGGCGTGTGTGAGAGTTTTGGATTTCACGAAAGGACGTTTATGATATGGAGGGATATGGTCAGGCGCCGTTTATTATGGGATTTCGGAGTTTTCCCATAATTAGCCAAATGATGGGAGAAAAATGAGTTGGAATGTGGGAAAAATGGGAGGCATACAAGAATCAAGTAAAAACATAGATAACGGAAACATTGCATTTCATTTCAAGACGAAATTCATGGTGGGGCATACTTGAGAGTGCGCGAGACACCTGCTGCAGCACTACTTTGCGTGAGAACCCCCACGAGCAAGAACGTGGGCGAGTTCGTCCCTTTTCCACCTCATTACTGCTGTAGAGTGCCAGAATAGCGAACACTGGGGTCAAATCTCCATAGAATTACAGATGATGAGGGAACAACGAGCTGATGTCACTGAGGACATTAAGGCCCTGGTCCAAGTACGGCTGAATATGATCGAATGTCCGACATGACTGAAGGTAGGTATGGATATTTTCAGCGAATCATAACGATCTCTGGTTTTAATAGCCAATTAGAGTTATCTTTTGGAATAAGTGCTTGTTGTGCACAGGATTTTGGCCAATCAGCGATATCGACATTGTTCCGACAATCCTCCGACAGATTTTGTCGGATCCAACCGCCAAATCCGTGTGCGTCCATTCAAAATTCAAGAGAGAAAAGATAGCTGGCAGATTTGCGCTTTGTCCGACA
>JAADVC010000342.1:0-23690 GCA_023334575.1 Pythium volutum
AGCCCCCACCCCCACAGTATGTTCAGCAACCACCACCACCGCAGTATATCCAGCAACCACCGCAGCAGTATATTCAACTGCCACAGGCAGTCTACCAAATGTCGCCGCCGATGATGGGCGCGGCACCACCGCCCGTGATTGTGGCGCCGCCGCCGCAAGTGGTCTACACACCAGGCGTCGTCTACGGAGCACCAGGTTACTACCAGGGACACCACCATTACGGTGGCGGTTATGGTGGTGGTTACGGCGGAGGCTACGGTGGCTATGGCGGTGGCTATGGTGGCGGAGGCGTCAGCGGCGGCACAGTCGCGCTCGGCGTGGGTGCTGGTGTCGTCGGCGGCTTGCTGCTGGGCGAAGTGCTCGACGACATGTTCTAGTGTGGCGTGGGGAGCCCTCCTCTCTCTAAAAACCGAATACACGTAAGTGCTGCATATTAGATCTGGAGGAAGTGCGATGACACTATAAATATGTTTGCCAGAGCCCAGGTCAATCCATCCGATCCCCCTCAATTTTGCCGCCACCATGGACAAGCGCGACCCTGCGTTGGCGCCGCCGACACTGAGCCCCGTCAAGGACGTGGCCGCTGCGCGTGCGAATGCGCAATACCGAAGTGAGCACGAAGCGGTTCCTGTCCTGCCACCCAAACTACAACTCGAATCCAAGCTCAATTTCCGATACCGCGGTGACCTCTTTGGCCAGCATGGCGTGTATAGCGACGCCAACCTGTACATGTCGCGTCTGCCGTCGTCTCGCAAAGGTTCGATCCTGAGACCGAAGGCCGGCGCCGCGTACCTCAAGCTCGCGCCGATGCCATCACAGCCATTGTCGCCACTGGCATCTTTGCAGCAGCGAGAGAAATTGTCTGGCGGCGCCAGCAAATCCGACAAAGTGAGTCGCAAACGCCAGTACGCACTCGCCATTGAAGCCATGGCAACATCCGCAGCACTCCGATCGAGTCTGCTGAGTGACAATGTCATTCCGAGTTTGCTCTGCTTGCTGCGTACCAAGGATTCGACGACGCTGGCGTCGTGCATCGCGACGCTTTGCTTTCTGTCCAACGATCCGCTGGGCCGTGACGCGCTTTCCAAGAACGGCGCGGTGCCGCTTCTCACGGCCATGATCGCGTCGCTGCCTTTGGCTGCTTACCACCACCTCTACAATGGCGATACCATGAGCCGCCACACGTTGGCCCACAATTACTTGGCGACGCTCGCCAACCTCACGATTGAAGACACGTTCGAAGGCGTGTTTGTCAAGGAGAAGGCGCTCGACAGCATTCTCAGGCACCGCAAGGCGACCGTGCTGAGCGAGCGCATGGTCGTCTTCGCGATCCTGAATTTGTCGTGTCCAGCATTCTCGTACCCTCGTGTCGACGACGTCATCCACGCGATCCATGAGCTCACCCGTGAGCCGACGCTGTCGAATGACCACTACGAGATGCTCAGCCAGGCGCTGTACAATCTCAGCTGCACGCGGCTCAACCAACCCAAGCTCGTGGACGGCGATGCCGTCAGCATTCTGCGCAAGCTAATTACACTACGAGGAAACGCGCTTTCCGAGTCGGAAGACACTACCATGAATATCCAAGTGGACACGACGCGGCTCAATGCACTCATGACGATGTGGCATCTTACGGAGAACCCCTTCTGCCGTCGTGCGCTGACACGACCGGATTCGATCCGCACGCTTGTGGACACTGTGCAGGCGTCTGCAGTCGTGGCTGACGATCGTCTCAAGTGTGCGCTCATGGTAATGCTGAGTCTTGCGTCGGACGAAGCCTCTCGCCAGCCGTTGAGCAGCGCCGGCTCGTTGGATGTACTAGCGGAGCTCGTCGTGCAGCTACGCGAGCATGGACGACACCGCAAAGAACTCGTTGCAGCCGTGTACCGCCTCATGGCACTCATTTTGTCGGCCCCCGCGGCGGTCGAAGACGTCAGCCCGTCGTTTCTCGCCTTCTTGCTCAGCTTCCGTCATGGCGACGACGATCCGCTAAGCAAGAGTTGCCCGCGCTACGTGCTGTTTTCGCTCGCGTCGATCTTGTCGTGGAACGAGAGTGACGAAGGAGGCGCCCATGGCCACCCAACGCGACCGCCAACCAGTGTGATAACAACGATGATCGACTCTGGCCCAGGCGCCCATCACCAACGCACCAACATTGACGATCTCCTGGACGACCCAGCGCACCTAGATCCACTGCTCAAACACGTCAACGCCGTCGGTTTTGCCCGTGACGACTCGCCCGAAGTGCTTTTGCAGATGCTGCTGCTCCACAATCTGTCGTTTCGCTACGACAAAGTCGAGATCGCACGGCGCGCATCGCCGCGACTCCAGGCGCTCGCGCACTTGACCACGAGCTCGACGATTCTGGGCGTCGTGTGCGGCACGCTGTTCAGCCTGTGCCAAGAGTACGAGACCCACCGGGAGCTCCATGCCGCGGGTATGCTCGCGCTGCTGCCGGTGCTGCTCGATCGCTGTCGACACGATGCGGCCACACAAACGCAATGTCTGGACATTGTGTCCATTGTCTTTGACGCACGCATGCTCGCACGCAGCGATCTCGTGGCGCTCATGACGCTAGTGGCGCCGTCGCTTGTGATGCTGTGCTGTGAAGCCAGCAACAGCACGTCAGCTTCCATACGTGCGAGTTGTGCCGCGTGCTTTGCACGGTTTGCCTCCATCGAAGAGTGCAGGCCCGCGATGGGCCACCACGGCGTGATCCGTGCGCTTGCGATTCTCGCGACTGAAGAGGTCACGCAGACGCTGCGGCTCTGTGTGTCGGCGTACTCGGACCTGTCTCGGGACGCTGCGATCTGTGCGCAGCTGATCGGCAGCGGGATCATCAAGTCGCTCACGTTTCTCGCAGCGGCGCCCGAAGAAGCTGTTCGGCGGGCGTGTGCCATGACGCTGTGTAACCTGTCGACGTCCGAAGAGAACATTGGCGCATTGGCAAAGTCGGGTGCGCTCAAGGCACTGCTCGTGATCTCGTGCGTCAAGTCGAACGATCCAGAGACTCGCCGCATTTGTATGAAGGCCGCGATGAATCTGCTGCGCCTGCCTGCCAACATTCCGCTGCTGTGCCAAGACGGCCTGGTCTGGGCATTTGGTCTCTTCACGAGCGGCATGGAACCCAAGGACTTTGACATTCTATGCGACGCGTTCTGTGCGCTGGCGTTCTACCCGATGACGCGCAGGGGCATCGCCAAGCCGGCCATTCTCAATGCCATGCTGGCGGTCTTGGACTCGCCATGCGTGACGCTCTCGGCCACCATCAAGCTCTTGAAGGGCGTCTCCAATGTGCTCTGTGATGCGCCGTACGCCACGCAACTCCTCCATGCCAGCATTCTGCCCCACCTCATCGCCCTTGTTCAACGCACAACGCTTGACGCCAACGCCAGCGACGGCACGCTCCCCATTACCCCCGCCCAGGTCTCGGAGGCCCGCGCGCTGGTCGCGCAAGTGCTGGTGCTTCTCTTCCAGAGCTGTCCCGACGCCGAGAGCGAGTTTGCCGAGCCCGACATGCTGCGCACGATCGCGACGCTGCTGCACACAGACCACACCGACTGTGGGCGCTGCTGCAGCATCCTACTCTATCAAATGTCACTCCACACAGCCACTCGGAGCCGGCTCGTTGCGGGCAGTGCGGACAATACTCCGTCGCTCGTGGAGTTATTACCGGCGCTGTTCCTCTGCATCTCGCGCGACACGCAGTCGCTGCTCGTGAGGCTTCTGTTCAACGTCTCTTGCGACCCACAGCTGAACCGCTTGCTTTGTGTAGGCGACGTCATCGCGTGCGTGCGCGCGGCCATGCCCACAAAGACCACGACCCTCTCAATCGACGTGGCTTCGTATTGCTCTGGCGTGTTGCGGAACCTGTCTTGTGAGGCATCGTTCCACGTCGCGCTCGTCGAGCAATCGGCGACGGCACTCCTCCAAAAGCTGTTTGACGTCGACGACGACGCCACCAAGGAAGACGTCGCCGTGTGCCTCTGCAATGTCTTCATGGGCAAAATCAACTCGAGTGCGCTGCTCGCGCGTGGCGTGCTGCCCATTGTGTTGTGGCTCTGCGCGTCGCCCGAGAGTCGCGCTCTCGGCACGACGGTCGTGCGCAAGCTCGCACTCGCGCCGGGGAACGCGCAGCCGCTCGTGGACGGCGGCGTCATCAGTCACTTGGCGTTGCTGATGGAGGACGGCAAGAGCAGTCTGTTTGTGCAGACCAACTGCATTGCGACCTTTTGCTGCGTGGCCCGGAAACCGGGTGTGGCGGTGCTGCTCGCGTCCTACGGAGTCATCGCGAACGTGCTCGAGCTCCTCGGCGTGCAGCACGTTAGGGATCCGCTGTTTGAGGCCATGTGTGTAGATCTGCTGTCGACGCTCGCCGAGTTTGCACGCGCCGACGATCCCATCGAGAGCAAACTGGCGTCGATCCTGTTTGGTCTCATTGAAAGTGACGACAGCACACCACTAACGCATGGTCAGGTCGAGAGGGCGACGGCCTCCTCGTGGCAGACCGACCGCGCCTTTCTCACGCGAGACGCAGAGTCTTCGCTCTCGCTGCCCACACTGTCGAGTGCCCACCAGCGTGTGGCCGCCAAGCCGTCAATGCTGCGTCATACGCTGTATCCGATCCGGTTCGCAGGGTACGCGGTCGATTTCCTGCCAATGGCCAGTACCATTGAAGTCCGAACGATTGAACAGATCGTTCCGTCGCTTGCCATCCTTGGCGAGGCTTGTGCAGAGCCACCTTCCGACGCGGTGGCGATTGCCGTCCACGAGCCGGCGCCACCCAGCCGCTTTGACTTCTCACCGCTGCCCATGTTTACCAAGCATCGCACGCCCTTTGCTGCCATCCCATCAATGCCCCCGGACCAACACCGACAGCCGCAGTGATTTTGGGAGAGACTGTAGCCATGTCTACGACCCCATTACTTTATAGCTCATCAATTTTGAGAGCCCCTAGTCTCTCAGTACCAGTCGCGCCGTTTCGATCACCAGCCACTTACTTCCAAATCCACGAGGCGACATGAAGACGACAGCAACCAGCACGGCCGTGCGCCACCTGCGTGCCCAGGGAGCGTACCTGTACAAGCGATCGACGCACCAGCACCTGGCGCTCGTGAGTGCCAAGGACGACGTGGACGAGATCCCGGACGACCGCGTGAACGAGGCCTTTGGTGTCGAGAACTGGCCGCACCTGCTGCACATGCTCGAGGAAGGCGACCTGACGCTCAAGCGCCGCGTGTTCACAGCCATGGCCGAGGTCTTCAGGCTGCCAAAAGAACTCGCCATGTGCATTAAGCACGGCGTGCTCGCACTGATTGAGCACGGCGTGCTCGACGTCGAGCCCGAGATCGCCGAGTTGTCGGCACGCGTGCTGAGCGTCATGATGGAGGCGTCTGTGGGTCGCACAGCGTTCATGGCCAGCGAGTTTGTGGTCCATATGCTCCCGACGTTTGCCGCGACGGCCCATCCGCAGACGACACTGCACCTCTACGATGCACTACTCAGTGTCTCTCGCTCGTTTCTAGGCGCTCAGCTGCTGACCAAGAGCGGCTACTTGATAGCGGTCATTGACCATCTCAAGCGCACGGGCTTTCGCGTAGAATTACGCGCGCGCGTGCTGCAGCTCTTCAAGTGTGTGGTCAACGACGGCAACGAAACGACGGCGATCAAGGCCCTCGACCTTGACGGGATTGAGCACTGCGCGCGCTACGTGTACGACCCAAACGCGGTGGTGCGGAGCGCTGCATGCGATGCGATCGCCGCTCTCGCCTGTGTCGACAGGGCCAAGAAGATTGCGGTCGAGCTGGGCGTGGTCAAGAAGCTGTGCACGCTGCTGACCGACGCGCAGTGGCAGGTCGCCGCCGCGAGCGCCGGCGCGCTGATGCTGCTGGGCGTGCACGACGACGCCAAGCGGCAAATCGTCTCGAGCGACGCGCTCGCCACTATCAACCAGCTACTGCAGTCGCCCAAGTGGCTGCTGCAGCTCAACGCCGTCAAGCTAGCGACCGTGCTGGCGTCGTACCCGCTGGCGCGCCGGCAACTCAACGTGGCGTCCACCGAGTACCACCTGCGCACGCTCGCGGGCGACGCCGACGCGCTGCTGGCCAAGAGCGCGCGGCTCGCGCTCCACGCTGTGCAGTGGCAGCCGTGAGGTCCAGGGTGGTGTCCTGTCGCGGCTTCGCAGTGGATAGATAGTGTACGCCAGAGGATACACGTGATACAACAATGAGACGCCCATGGCAGAGAGAGAGAAACAGACAGGAGCTGTTCCGCTGGTGTACCCATGATACGCGATACTGTATCATATCCGAATACAAGGCCGTACCTGTGAGAGAAAGAGAAGAGAAGAGCGAGAGGAGGGGTGATTGGCTCAAAGGGCAAGGGGAGATGCCTTCGTATACAATTTCCAAGTCATTTTGTGGCTCCAAGGCCGGGACTACAGTGTGTCTGACAGAGTGGACCCGTTGTGGTGTGTGTGTCTGTGGGCGGGGGGGGGCGGGATTTCCCCCCTCATTCGGCTTCGATCCCTCCATAGGCAACAGTCCCTCTCTTCCCCCCTTCATAACTACAGGCAATCATGGTGCGGTTTATGACGTCCCTCTCTTTCTCTGTATATGCATGCGTACGCGACTAACCTACATGTATATTGGTAGGCTTCAGGAGTTGGTGTCGACGATGAAGTCATCACGCAGTTCAACGACTTCAAGCTCAAGCGCGAGCCGCACAACTACCGCTACTTTATCTACAAGATCGTTGACGACTCGGAGATTGTGATCGAGTCGACCGGCGCGCCGACCGAGAAGTTTGAAGACTTTGCGGCCAAGCTGCTCGAGATCACGAACGACTGCCGATACGGCCTCATTGACCTCGACGTGACCACCAAGGACGGCCGCCCGACCAGCAAGATTGTCTTTTTGTCGTGGTGCGTGAAGCTGTCCGCGTTAACGCATGGGGTGCATTGATTTAGACGCTGACTTGTTGCTGTCGTTGCATTGTTATAGGTCCCCCGACACGGCGCGCGTCAAGAGCAAGATGCTTTACGCGGCCTCCAAGGAGTCGATCAAGCGCGTGCTCATGGGCGTGGGGATTCACCTCACGGCCACGGACGCCTCGGAGCTGTCCCGCGAGGCGATCGAGGACGGTGTCGCCAAATTCCTGTAGACGGGAGTCGTGCAAGGGACCCGTTGCTAGGGTCGGAGTGCACCGTGTCTTTGGCGACGCCTCTTCTCTCTGGTCTTCCTCGGGTCCACCTCCCCTGGCCTTCCCCCCACCTCGTCTCTTTTTGCATTGCTCCAACTACTTGGCGGCCCCGATTACTAGTAGGTAGTAGCAGTCTCTTTTTTTCTCCTTTTGATTTCCTCTTCTCGATGGAAAATGAATGGACCGTCATCTCTTTCTTTCTCTCTCTTTGCTTGTTCTTCTAATTCTCCCTCATCTTCATGATAGTGTTGGCAGTCGGGAACTTCATCCTATCCAGCCATCCGACCATGCCAATTCTTTACGGTACGCAGACCTGAGTCACTCACTGACTTCGAGACACGTCACTCGCATGAGGTGATAACTTCGGGCACTAATCAAGTGATTCACTTTAGTGCCACTGTTGGTGTTGTGTGACTGTCTGCTTCTGCTTCAACCCCAGGAAGAAAACCAAGTTGCCCATGGCTATGACGCGCGCCGCTGCCTCTGCTGCCGCCGTGACGCTGGCCGCACTGCTCACTATCTCAGTAGGTATCTCCGATGGGGCAGCAACCCCTCCGCTCGACGACACCGTCGACTCGGCAGTAGTACTAGGAGCCATGCCGCTGCCACTCTCAGCGTCGGTCGCCGCCGTGCTGCTCATGCTGCTGCTGCTTTTGCTCAGTCTGCTCGCACTCGTCGTGTACACGCAGCCGGCGTGGCTCATGGACCTCGTGGTGCGCCATTCGCACACGTCCGTGCTCTGGTGCGTGCACACGTCGGCGCGTGTCTGCGCACTCACGATTGACGACGCGCCGTCGCCCGCGACGCCGCAGATTCTCGACTTGCTGCGCGACCACGGCGTCACGGCCACGTTCTTTATCATCTCCAACAACATTGCGGGCAACGAAGACACCGTGCGCCGCATCGTACGGGAGGGCCACCGCCTGGGCAATCACCTCACTGAGGACCGCGCCAGCATTCGTGACGAGCTCCACGTGTTTGAGCAAAAGATCAAAGAGTGCGACGCCGCGATCGCGCGGTTCCAGCCGCACCACCACGGCGACCACGACGCCAGCCGCACGCCCCTGTCCAGCACTGCGACAATGGGTGAGACCGAGACGGACGACTACGACGACAAGAACGAGAACGACGGCGACAGCACGAGCCCCAACGCGACAGAACGCACGCGACTAGTGGGAGAAGACGCCGACACGACTTTACCTTCGTTGGCTTTGACGTCTACAACGTACGGCACGACGCTGCCGTCCAAGTGGCTTCGCCCAGCGTCCGGCTGGTTCACGAGCAACATGCGCGACGTGGTGCTGAGCCACGGGTACAAGATTTGCATGGGCAGCGTCTATCCGCACGACGCGCAGATCAAGTCGGAGCGTCTGAACGCACTCTTTTTGCGGCGCCGCACGCGTCCCGGTGCCGTGCTCATTGTCCACGACCGCACGTGGACGGTCGGCGTGCTGCGCGACGCGCTGCCGGCACTTGTGCGCGACTTTCGATTCGTGAGTCTGGACGAACTCACGCTTTATCAGCACGCCCACAAGGTCAAGTGCATGGCATCGAGTTAGGCAAAGCGTCGGTGCTGACGCACGAGGAACTGGCGAAACATCTACAACACACGCATAGAGAAAGAGATCAGTCTATGAGAGTCAGAAAGAACTTGGTTCTCGTATACTCGTACCTCGGTCTGAAAGACTTGGCCAAACAGCTCGCGGCATCCGAGTTCAATCTTGGCGTCGAGAAACGCGTCGGCCTCAAAGAGAATGTACGTGTCGGTCGAGTCCACCATCACAACGGACGCGTCGGGGGCGTGGCCAGGATCAGCGGCGGCAAACGATTTGCGGAACGAGCAAAAGTAGAACACGACGTCGCCCAGCAGCGACTCGAGAAACAAGAGCACAGCGAGCCGCACGCTGTCGACAGTCGCCACTGGCGCGGAAGCTTCATCGTCGTCTTGGTCTTGGAGCATGCGCTCAACAAACACCGGTGCCGATGGTGGCGGACGAAAGAGCCGCGAGTCTTCGGTCGCGAGGCCGCCGCCGAGCTGCGCGTCCTTTAGCGTCGTCTCGAGGGTCCGCACGAGCGGCTCTATTGAGTATTTCGTCAATGTTAGTGGGATGATCGCATATCAAAGGGTGCGCTACTAAAGACGTACGCGGAAACTCGGGCACGTCGAAGCGGTCGGGCACGTACATGTCGTCGGCGTCGACGTCGAGCACGACGGCCTGTGTGTGGAGAATCTCGGTCGGGTACTGGGCCGTGTCGACGTGTTGACACGAGACGGCGTGCGTGTGAGCGAGAAGCGGCCGGCGGATCTGCACGTTGACGCGCTGCACGCTGTAGATAGAGTTTCCTAGAACAGAGAGAGTGTGTATCAACACGCTCGAAGATAAGGTGGGTGGGGGAGAGCATACGTACGGATGCGGTGGCGCGGTTCGTTGGCCGAGTCTTTGGTCTTGAGGTGCACGAGTTCGCCCTCGAGGCCAATGATGAACGGTACGGGAGACGACGACGCCGATGGCGACGCGAAGAAGCCGCGATCGGCGAGCGCGCACGCCGTGCGGACGGGACACAGCGGCAGGAAAATGTGCGCCCACGCGAGCGGCCGCAGCAATTCCACGAGGGCGTTGGCGACCAGCACAAGGACCGACGGCCGCGGACTCACGACGACGAGCGATTTGCCCGCAAGCAAAGACGCGAGTAAAGCGACGACCGTCTACAGGAGTGGCCAGCATACGAAAGCATGAGTCAATAGGTCCTGAAGAAAAATTTGACGGGGAGGAGGGCGTTGGACCTGGTGGCTTAGTTCGCGAAAGATCCAGTGCACGTGGAAGTTGACGTGGTCGAGCTGCGGCTGCAGATAGAACGCACTGAAGGCCGCTGTGAGGCGTCTCGGCCGCGAGAGCTCGTGTCCATTCGACGGGTCTTCTCTCGGAACGAGGAGATCACTCAGATCGTGTGGTTGCAGTGAGTCCTACACGGAAAGAGTCGCCAGTTAGAAAAGGAAATTTCGCAACGGTTAGAGTGGAGTGACGCACGAGCGGCATCTCTGCGAGTCGTCGCAGTCCCGACGCTATGCGCTGCTGTGGGATCCGCTGCGAACCCAGAAGGAACGTGAACCGCGGCAAGAGCATTGGCAGTGCATTAGTGTCGACGTCTTCATGTTCGGCAGTTTCTTCTGGCGCGCGCGGGTCAACGGGGAACGAGCGTTCCGGTGCCGAGACCGAGTGGATCCAGGACGTCACTACGTGTCCATAAAGAGTCGAGGTCGTCGTGGGGAGACTGAAGCTGTGGAAAGTTGGTTTTGGCACTGAGTATGGGAATTGACAGTCAGTCAGTACAACCACTCAAAGCCAGCGCACATTTCAGGAGACGCACCGGCGGTGTGTGGTCGATGGGACGGCGACGGCACTGCTGGAAGTGCGACCACGTGGCGCCAGTTCCAGACAAAGTCCTACAGTAATAGACAGTTGAGTATCTCATCGAGACGATCGCCACACTGTCGCACACGACGCACCATGACATCAAGGCGGTCGTCTTCACTAGGCTGGTCGCCATGCTCCTCCTCGGCCGATACCACTTGCAGCTGATGCTTGTACTCGACTTGTCCATCCTCATCGACCTGCACGACGTCCACCACGCGAACCGCTCGCACGCCCCAATCGGCTCGCAGCTTCTCTGGGAGAGAGAGCGATCGCACCCACTTGGACGGCTTCTCTTCGCTCTGCAGCGGCGCGACCACGCGAAGGTACCGTGCGTCTCCATAGTTCGGTCTTTTTCTACCTGTCAATTCGACCGGCACAAAGATGGCGCTCGCTTTCGAAGGCGACGCTGTCGACGCTGCATTCGACGTGTACACGTGCTCGCTCAGCTTGCGGAGCTGGCGGTCCGACTCCAAGTTTTCCGTCTCGACCACGAGCGCCACGTACAGCATGGACGCCTGGAACTTTGGGTACACGTACGTCTGCATCCAGTGCCAAATCTTTTCCTGCGCTTGGCGAAACAGCGTCGCGTACCGCGCCGGCGAAAACGGCTCGCCCTGGAGCTGCAGAATGCGCTTGAGAATGTCCTTGCGCAGCGTGTCGGGCACGGCCGTGGCCAGCACGGGCGACGTCTCGGTCAGAAACGTATTGTAGAGTCGCCGCACGGTCGCCTGGATCTCTTCAAAGAGCGCGACCGAGACGGCGTTGGTCTGGAGGAGCGGCAAAAAGACGGTTTGCACTTGGACCCAAAAGAGCAAATTGCCCACGGCGAGCGGCGGCGCATTCATTGAGCGGCGCACAAACTGTTCCAGAAAGCGCGTGCTGCGCGCATCCACCAGAATCTCGCCCAGCGGCAGCTCGCGGTGCTTGCGCAGCGCGTCGCAGAGCTGCGGGTACTGCGGCGTCTGCAGAAACGCCACGTACTTTGCCTTCTCGAGGCGGTCGTTCACGTGCGTCTCCATGCCGCAAAAGAGATCCAGCGTGCTGCGCTTGCTGTCGACGGCCGCAAAGATGCGCTCCAGCAGCTCTAACGTTGAGGGTGATGGGAGAAACACGCAGAGATGCGGCGCCTGGTCGCGCAGGTACTCGTCCACGGTCGCTTCGGCCTATGTGGGGGAGGGAGTGAGTCAGTCACTCCTAAGACGACATGCATCTACAGTTCTTGGATAGTGACAGTATCAAACGCACCACATTTTGGAGCACATCACGGCGGCCAAGCAACTGCTTGTACTCGCGCACGCGCTGCAGAAACGCAAAGCTTCGCTCGAGCGCGTCGCGCTCGTCGGCAAACGCGTCCAGGAAAAACTTGCGCCGGAACGCGTCACGCGCAATGTCCTCAAGCGACAGCTGCGTGGTCGTCGTCATCGTTGCCGCTGGCAGCAGTGGCGCTGAGACAGCGGACGAATCGACCGTGGTGCCGCTGCGGCTGCCGACACCAGGGGGACGCATTTTTGCGATGATGGAGATTCTGGGGCTGCGGATAGAATCAGATCTGACTTGGATAGTACTAGTACGCTGTAGCTTTCAAATACAGTATACTGTATTGTATTTTATGCTGTGATGTATGGTACTTGTGGTCATTTATTTGTAGTTTTCAGGCAATGGGTGCATTTTTACAACTTGATAAGTGTACCAATATCAACTTTGATCGCCAGCAGCTCTTCCGCCCAGCGTCGTCAGCGTGGTGGCGGCGTCGGCTTCCTCGACGGCCTCCGCGACGGTCTCGGCCGAAGTCTCTTTGGAAGTTGCTGTCGCCAGCACAAAGCCGCCGCCAAACGTGAGCCTGTGCGCGTGGCTGCGGCCGTCGCGATGGTGGCACAAGTCGCAGAGAGCAAACCGCACGCACGTCGGGCAGTGCCAAAAGTCGGCGTGCGTGATCAGCAAAAAGCACTCGCTGCAAAACACATTGAGCTGCCGCACCGACTCGTTCTTGAAGTGGTGGAGCAACATCATCGTCGAGTGCTTGGCGCGGCGCAGCGTGTCAAACTGGTACGTCGCCGACGCGCAGAGCTGGTGAAACATGAAGCGGCTACCGAAAAGGCGCGGCACGTGGTGCCACCACGCCGGCACGTGGGTGGGCAGCGCGAGTGGTAACGACCGCTCCGGTAGAGCCGCTGCTGACTCGTTCAGGACAACGAGATCTACCACCAGCAGATCGTTCTTGAGCCGCTGGACGGCGTGCTGCAAGCGGTCGAAAATCTCGCGCACTTTGAGTTCCACATGGGGCACCGCCGGCGCAGCCGCCGCCGACGCACGGTTTTCCTCCTTGATGCGCGCAACAAACTCGCCGACCGCGAGTTTACCACCCATCGAGCCGAGCGAACTCGACTTGCCACCGTTCATTCCAACCAAACTGCCACGTCGATACTTGCCATTGCGCGCCGCAAGACGCCCGAGGATGCGGTCGAATTCGGCCGGCAAAAAGTCGCCGTCAAACAACGGCGGCAGCTGCGAAGTCGGCCACAAGTGGTCCATTGGGTCAATCGAGCGAGCAGCCGTGCCCCGCGTCGCCACTGACGAATTGCCCTCGGTCCCTGGCGTATCTGTTGCAGCTTTCGCAGTGCTCGCAGCGACAACCGCCGCCTTGGAAAAGTACTGGTCGTAGGTGGTCGTCCACGACTGGACAATGCCCGCGTCCTTGGACTTGGTCAGCAGACGACGGTACCACGCGCGCAAATGCTCGGCGCTGGGCGTTTTCTGAAACGACGGGCGACACCAAAACACATAGCTGATGCGTTTCTGAGGCGGACACGACCAAATGTGGACGCGTTCAAAGCCGTGGCGACGAATGAAATCAAAGTACGCCATCATAATGAGGTGGTACGCGGCCGTGCGGGCGCTCGGCGGCGTGAGGTACCTGATACTGTCGAGGTACGCGACGTAGACGGACCGGCGGTTCGCGGGCAGTGGACAGTCGTCGCCAAACTCTTGCACAAAGAGCGTAAACAGTGCGACGTCGACGCCGTCGTGGCGCTGAAAGAGGTAAATCCCACGCGAAGTGTACGGAATCTCGCACGGGAATCGAAGCGGGCGCTGCTTCGCGTCTGGACTCACGTGCTGCAGTACAATCGCGTTGTCGTCAAACGCCTTTGTCAAACGCTCCGAGACCACGACGCGCTCGTGAGGAAACGCCAGCACGCGCACGTGGAGATCGGTGGCGGCCTGCGCCTCGCCCATGTCCTGGAGACCACGCCGCAAGAACGCTTCGATAAACGTGCTGAGTTCACACGTCGGAATCTGGTGGCACGAACTCTCGTATTGCTGCTCGGGCAATTCACTGGCGCCGGTATCGTTGAGTAGCGAAATGGTTCTTCCCAGCGAGGAAGTCGACAGCGGCGGCGTCGGCGCGCGCAGTTTCCACACACACAATGGACATTGGTACTCGTGCTCGGGCGTGTAGGCTCCATACACGGAATTGTACAATCCACAAACCTGATGGAGCCACCGCAGGCAGCGACTGCATTTGACCCATGGCTCGACGTCGAGCTCGCACTTCTTCTTGATCAGCTCCCCTGGGATGTAGACCGTGTCGATGCCCGTGTCGCTTTCCTTGGTCGCAGATACTCGTCGCGGCGTTTTCTTCTTCTTCTTGCTTACTGTCTTGGCGGCGCCCTGTGCGTGGTCGTCCTCATCGACTAGTATCTCGCCACCATTCTTGGCGCCGTGGTTGTTCGCCATATCTGATGCAGTCCGCACGTGCCTCGTCCGGCACTTGCCACACCAGACACGCGTACCGTCCCGAGTGCTAAAGTAGATCGAGCCTTTGCGAAGATCGACGCCGCAGCTGCCCGTGCACACCAAGTGCGGCTGCGCAAACTCGAGGCAGCCCTGGTCACACATCACACACGAACGCCCGAGGCAGCCACGACATGCGTGGCGATCCGAGTTGGCGGTAGGGGCGCGTCGCTTGAGCGGGCGATCGCGCTTACCACCATTGAGCAAATTCTCAAACAGGTTGAGTAGCACGCTGGCGTCGACGTGGACCGAGTGGTTGGGCGCGTTGAATCGCATGGCGTTTTCAAACACGAGCCGCACGTCCGTGATGAAATCGTCTTGCTCCACGTACGCGGCTTCTTCCAATCGGATTTTGATCGTGCCCAAGTCCATCGGCTCCTATCACCACAGAAAAGCCATCTATCAGTCACTCGCGTTGTCAATCAATTCGCCCGTTTGATATAACGCACCTTGATGACGTCCAAGTAGGTCGGCAGGTTCAGCGCCACAGGATCCACGGGCGAGTTGAATGTCTCTCGATTGCGTGGGTGGTGCATGAGCTTCTGGAGAATCTCGAGCGGCTTCTCAAAGCTTCGTGCTCGCCCATCGCGCCGCACCGAATTAATGTGGGCCTTGAGTTCACTCAGCGGCATGGTGAAGAGCGGATTCATAGCGGCTGGCCGCATAGACGATGGCGTAGTCCGTGCGGCCACGGGGTCCCAGTTGTTGGGCATACTTCGATTCTTGCCCGTCGTGGGATCGTCGTTGGCGAGATCCACAATGTCGGCCGATGGCCACGGCGAAGACGCAGCTGTAGTCGACGGCGAGGGCATACCATTACTCAGAGGAGAGGCCTCGGCCACGCGTTGTCGCTTGAAGTCGTGAGTAGCTGAATCAGCGCCTACACCACGGTGCGCACGCTGTGCTCGGGAAGACGCCGAGCTCGTGATCGACGACGTCGGTGAGAACGGACCATTCGCCTGTGGAGGGACCCCCGCAGATGCGCGTCGCCGAGAGGTCTCGGACTTGACGCGCTTCTCGCCACTCTGCACTTCATTTGCTCGCTTCTCAAGCCACTTGGAGTCGACAGTGCGCTGCTTTTGCTTCTGGCGCGCGGCAGAAGTGGTCGTTGGATTCTTGGCCTTGACTTTGCCATTTGACGCTGATGGTGTTTTTGGCATGACTACGTTGGACGGACGGACCGTATACCGAATTGGCAATACCATCAGCGGCTCGCGCTGCACGTGGTGCTTGTCGAGACGCGTCTCATCACTAGCGCCGAGCGTGATCTTCATCCACTCGGAGTGGCGTGAAAACACTTCGGTCGATAACGCGGCGACACTGTCGTTGAGCTTGGCGAGCAGCACATAGTCAATCCAGTGGCGTTCGTGGCCAGTCAGCGGCCCAACTGTGCGCGCGATAAACTCTACAACAGCATGAGAAATACGTCAAGCGGCCTCTCCTATGCTCTCTTACATCTGGACCAAAAACACGAACCAATGAGATTCTTGACGACACCTGCCGACGGTGCATACTGTGGTCCGTCAAACAGCAACATGCCTGCATGGTCCGGATCGAGGCGGCGTCGACGGACTGTGGCCCGACGCGCTGCGCGCGGGTGGCGGTGTGGGTGGAGATGGGGCGGGCGCATCCGCACGGGCGGCGACTCGTGCTCAATCTGCGAAAAGCTCACGAGGGGACCGTCCGGTTCATCGGCATGCAGAGGTTCCGGTTCCGTTTCGCCCGTGATTGCAACTGGTTCTGCTGGCTCATTGGCCATGGGCATGGGGGTTGTTGTTGTCGGCTCCGCCACCGCCGGGCTACTCGCAGAAGCAATGGGCGACGGCGTCAATATCCGCAAGGGCTGCGTTACCGAGGGCTCGGCTTTCACGGGCGTCAACACTTCTTGCTTGACAGGAGCCGCGTCGGCGCCGATGGATTCGAGTCGCTCTGTCGAGTCTGACGTGGTGGCCGAGCGACACGGTCGCACGACTGTCGTGCTCACGACCGCCGCCTCGTCCCTTTCACCGTCTCCACTCTCGTTGTCCTCCTCGTCACTGCTGTCTTCATCGTCGTCGTCATCTCCATCATGCTCCTCCGACCCGTGCGTCTCTTCTGTGTCTTCCATCGCTGGCTCCCCCTCTTCTTCCTCTTCCTCCGATGCCTCGTCATCGTCTTCATCTTCGTCCTCCTCCTCACCATTCTTAGCGTTCACTTGTTCCTGCTCGCTCTCGCCCGCCACCGTTGTGCCGACTTCTTCCGATGGCGACACGCGCTCCACAATCTCCACGTCGTCGTCGTCGTCGTCATTTTCGTCCTCGTCTTCTTCTTCGTCGCTGTCCACGCAGTATACCACGGGCGCCGTCGTAGCCTTGGCCGCGGTCTCTTTCGCGCGCGGCGTCACGACCGCTGGCGCCGCCACGGAGCGCTTGGTCGGCTGCAAACGCATCGCCTGCGTCTCACCGCCACCACCGTCCTCTTCGTCGTCGTCGCTTTCGAGACTGAGCACGACCTGCCCGTTGGCAGCGCGCGACTCGCGCCACAGGTCACCCCCGCGGGCGGGCGACGCCGTGTTCGGCTCGGCACTTCGCGCGCGTTTCTTTGGTCTCCGCGGCGGCGACAGCGAGCAGTCAGAAGACGACGAAGAAGACGACGCCATGGGCGGCGCGCGCGCGCTGCCGCTTCGTCGCATAGTCGCTCGTCCTCGTTTCCCCACTGGTTCAAACCCGCCTTCTGTTCCGCGGTTCATTTTTTTCATTCGCCCAGACTCGGCGTTCCATTGTTTGCAAAATCACGATGTGATTGGCTAGAATGTTTGAATTAGGTCCATTTGATTGGCAGATAACAGATAGAAACACCCGTTAGGATGCGAACAATTCTTTCGATTTTGAGAGATGGAGATCCCAGCCTGGCCTTCACTCATGTTGGTGGTATCTATCTGCGACGGGCGGGGCCCTTGCAAAATGCGTCCGCGACTGGGCGCTGCAGATTGACTGAGAGGCAAGTGATGGGCGCCGCCAACGCGGCTTTGGCTCTCTGGGCTGCGTGGGGCGAGTTTCAGTCACGGCGTGGGGCCAGTTTCCCGATCCGAACGGCACTTGGCCTTTTGCCATTTGCGCCCCGAAGCCCACGCCATGCACGCGTCTCTGCCACCCCCATCACACCACCATGGAGACACCACCACTAGTATAAATACCAGCCACGCTCTCGACGCGCGTGATTTGGACTTTTTGCGCCACCTGCCCGACATCCCGCCAGCGCGAGAGACTTTGCACCCACATCACCCTGCGACGGATCTGCAGGACCACGACTGGGGCACGTTTGCGTCAACGCTCGCGCTCACACCGCGTGGCGCTGAGACGCCAACGTCGTCACTGGGGCGACCGGCGCTCAAAGCCGAGCAAGCTGAGGATGCGACGACAGCAGCAGCGACGCAGGCTGCGGTAGCGCAGACAGGGTCACAGGACGACGACACCGAGTCGTCCGGGTCAGGAACAGAGGGCCCATCGCCCAAGCGCAGCAAGTGGTCGCGCCGTCTCGTCATTACCAAGCAGCCTGCGTCCGAGTTCTACAAAGATGAAGGTATGGAAATCTTGAGGGTTTCTTTTTGTAACTGTGGATGAGTAGTTCACCCACTGATTTCTATCCACAGGAGGCAAGGCCAACGCGTTGGATGTCGAAGTCTCGCTCATCGAGTTTAATGAACTGGGCGAGTCGGCGCGCTCGCCCGACGACGAGTTTATCGATATTCCATTGCGCATTTTGCTCTTTTTCGAAGACGGCAAGCGCGTGGACGACGCCGACCAGGACATTTTCCGCTTTGTGGGCAACGAGTACGACTCGGTCGTGATCCGCGCGGCGACCCGCAAGGCCGCTGTCCAGTTTCGCTTGGAAAAAGTCAGTCGTCGCAAAGACGGCAAGCGGTTCCGCCTGCGGATTGAAGTCGACCAGGAGCAGTGCACGGCCAACGTGGCCGACCTCTCGCCCATATTCACGAACGCGATTTGCGTGCTGTCCAAGCGCAAGCACCACGCGCCGTCCAGTGACAATGCGAGCCGCGTCAAGGAGCCGCCGCTCAAATTGCTCAAGCGAGGTACGTACTGACGGATGGTGGAGCGTTGTGATGGGCTGGAGAGCTCATGGGGTTGCCCCAGACTTGTTGCGCATGGAAGAGAAGCTGGACGCCCGCGTGGACGCCCTCATGGACGAGATGCGGCGCATGAGTCGTCAGGTGCAACTGCAAGTAAGGATGCTTTGGTCGCAGTATTGACGGGTTTTGGATCTGCTGACGAAGGAGCTGGTTGTTGTGCATAGAGTGAGCTGCTGGGCAAGCTGTTTATGCCGACCGCTGTACCAACGTCAACGTCGGCGCCGCCACCGCCATTGCCGGCCGACCACACGACGATGGAGTGGTTCCTCAAGTCGGGTCTCATGGACGACGTCATGGCGCGCCCTCCGCACCTGCACATTCCGCATTCGCACTCGGCGCTTCCGTACTTTCACGCGGTCGACGATGCCGACGACCGCGACGGCGCCGCGCACTCGTCGCCGTCGTCGTCGGACGGATCCGTGGCGGACGTGGGGTCGTCACCGATGCCCCTTCCGCTTCACGCGTCGTCGTCTTCGTCGTCGTCGTCTGTGTTGACGTTTGCCGAGTTTTAGGGCAAGGACTTGCGTTTCTATCAATGAGAGGTATTGAGGGGAAAAATAATTGTGTCGCAAATATAAAAACCCAGTGTCGACTGTGGGTCATGTGTGTCTTGTCTGGTGAGGTGTGCATTACGGGTAGCGTACCATAGAAGACCCTGCCACCTACTTGCCATCGACGCTGGCGTTGCCCGTCTCGAGAAAGTGACGAAAGTCGCCAATGACTTGCACGAGGTTGCCGGCCGTCTGGATCTGCCGATGGAGGTCGACGTTCTTGGGGCTCTTCTCCATGAGATTCAATAATTTCTCTTTCCGCCGCAGCTGCACAACACCACAACGTTAGTGCCTTGCCTGCTTTCGCCATATCCTCCCTCTACGGCATACGCACAATCTCTTTATAGAGCTCGTCGCAGACCGAGTTGAACTGCTCGAGTTTCTTCACGACCTGCTCTTCGACGCTCACTTGGCCGGCCGCGTCCCTATGCCACATATCATCAATTAGATCTCCATATCCATACTTTAGTCACGGCAGTCGCATTGCGTACGGGAGCTGTTCCTCCGACTGCAGCAGCAACAAACACTCGGCCACGAGCGCCTACATGTAGGGAAACATGGTCAGTTGTTGAGACGTATGAAGCCCCCATAGAATCTACGCACGTCAAACTTGGTGCAGACGTCCTCGACGCGCAACTTAAAGGGCTTGTTCGGGTCCTTGGCCGTCTCGCTCGTGAGCATTACGTTCGCCATGGTGACTTGCTGTCGGTGCTTGGTGCTTTGGAGGTCGTTTGGGAGCAAGCGTTTTCAGGACGGGTTCGATCTACGATTGGTGAAAAGGTTTAAATAATAGCCAATAAAACGCCGTCAAAGGATAAATAAAACCAATGAGGGTACCATTCCATTCACCCAAAAGCCCATTTTCGTGACACCACAGAGACCGAAAAGGGAGGAGCAAAAAAGCACGGGGCATTTTGTGCGAGCGATTGATCGAAAGCCATCTGCAGGCGGCGAACGCGGCGTGCGACGGAAAAGTGAACGAGAGGCGGCGCGGCGATTACCCACCGACACGCGGCACCCACAGTAGCGCAAGTAGTGCGAACGAAGAGAGCAGATCGCGGTGCATCCAACGCAGCAAGAATCACGCAAAACGGACGTAAACTGCCCGCGTCATCACCCCTCTTTCGGTAGGCAACCATGGCTGGCCAGCGGAAATTGCTGAGCGAGATTGACCGCACGCTCAAGAAGGTCACGGAAGGTGTGGATGTGTTTAATGAGATCTGGGACAAGGTCTATTCGGCCTCGGCGCAGAACCAAAAGGAAAAGCACGAAGCCGATTTGAAAAAGGAGATTAAAAAGCTCCAACGGTTCCGCGACCAGATCAAGAACTGGATTGGCAATAGCGATGTCAAGGACAAGAAGCCGCTCGTGGACGCGCGTAAGCTCATTGAGCAAAAGATGGAGGAGTTCAAGGTGTGCGAAAAGGAGACCAAGACCAAGGCCTACTCGAAGGAAGGGCTCGCCCAAGTCGAGCGGCTCGACCCGGCCGAGCAGGCGCGGCAAAACACGCACGGCTGGATCCAAGAGTGTCTGTCGCAATTCAACGAGCAGATTGAAGCGCTCGAAGTGGACCTTGACAAGCTGCTCACGGCCAAGGGCAAGAACAAGAACAAGGCCGAGAAGGAGCATATTGAGGCGCTTATTGCGCGCCACAAGTGGCACATGCTCAAGCTCGAGCAGATTAACCGCTTGCTCGATAATGACGCACTCGAGCCCACGGACGTCGATGAACTCAAGGACGACATTGATTACTACCTCGAAGCGAATTCTGAACCGGGCTTTCTCGACAATTACGACGACGATCTGTACGAGTCGCTGGATCTCGACACGCTCGGCGCGACCATGCAAGTCGGGTTACCGACAGAATCGGACGTTGGGCTCGACGATGCCGCGTCGTCGGCCTCGAACGAGACCATAGTCTCGGCGACGGTCCCTGTGACGACGAGCAGCTCGAGCCGCGGCTCCAAGACCCCGAAGAAGAGCGTCGCAGCGACTGTGATTGCCGGCATTGGCCGTCCAGGTGCGGTCAAGGCCGTCGAGCTCAAGTCGACACCCGCTATGGTCTCGACGCCCGTGCGCACGAACTCGGCCAAGTCGGTTCTCTCGGCGGTCACGCCCAATGGCAAGACGGACGATGCAGCAAGTGATGAAAAGGCCAAGCCACGCAGCACGCCGACGCGAGCCAAGCCCGAACCGTCTTCTGTTGCGAGTCCCAAGGAACCAGTGGCGGTGCCCAAGCCGGCGTCGGCCAGCTCGGCCTCGAGCTCGAACGTGTCGTCGCCCGTGGTCGTCGTGGAGTCACCAGGGGCCATCACGCGCAAGATCTCGCCGACGCCGGACCGCCCGTCGTCTGTCGGGTTGAGCCAGACGCCAACGTCCAAGCCTCCCGTGGTGCCGACATCGGCGCCGCTCCCGCCCGTGTCGACGCCGTCGCCGCAGCCGACCATGTCGTCGCTGTTGTCGTCTTCGTTGTCGTCTACGTCTCCGCTTTCCGTGGACGAGCCGCCGCCATTGACGGAAGAGCAGCGTCAGATTCTGCGCATGATTGACGAGAGCTTCATGTTTATTCCAGACAACCACGACTCGGAAAAGACGAGCCGCTACGTGCCGCGCAATCCGTACCCGGCGCCGGCAGCGTTCCCGTCTGTGCCCACGACGCTGTTTGACAATGGCGCGATCTTTGAAAAGCTCGACGTCGACTCGCTCTTTTTCATTTTCTACTACCAGCAGGGCTCGTACCAGCAGTACCTGGCCGCGCGCGAGCTGAAACGACGCACGTGGGGGTACCACAAAAAGTACAAGACGTGGTTCAAGCGCCACGAAGAGCCACAGGTCACGGGCGACGACTATGAGCAGGGCACGTTTGTCTACTTTGACTATGAGACGGGCTGGTGTCAACGGATCAAGACGGAGTTTACGTTCGAGTACAGCTTTCTGGAAGACGAACTGCAGTAAGGGGAAAGCACGTGTCGCGCTGTTACCTGGCGTACAGCGATCAACATACCAAAGTAATGCACAGATATCTGGCTAAACTTTTGCGCTTTGGTGATTGGTCTCTGGTTGCAGGGATTGGTCTCATGATGCAGTTGAGCCCACACCAGTCTCATGACGATTGCGATGCCTTGATACCTACAGCACTATACCAGAAAGACACAGCACGATGGCCCACCCTGCATCTCAAGAGAGCGACCATCATGCGAAAGTCTGTTTGATTAATACATCGTGCCGCATGAAGCCACTCGCCGTGTCTAATCAGAGCGACCATCACTCTTGCGTATGTCTTCGATTTTGGTTTGGTCTCTGCTTGATCAAATCACTCGCCAACCCGCCACGTCCTCTTCATCATGACTTCTGCCGAGACCCCCACGTACGCGATTTCGCTCGAGAGCGTCCACGCCGCCGCGCGCCGTATCCACGGACTCGCGCATCGCACGCCCGTCATGACGTGCGGTACACTGGACGCTGTCGCCTCGGCCAACGCCGACGGCGTGCAAGTGCGGCTCTTCTTCAAGGTATGCCAAGTGTAAACTTCATACAGTGTATCCTCTGCTATGGCTGATGTGCTGCTGATTATTATTCAGTGTGAGAACCTGCAAAAGATGGGTGCGTTCAAGTACCGTGGGGCGACCAACGCCATTCGCCACGTACTCGAGAGACGAAATGTTACAGGGGACCAACTGGATGAACCGCTCACATTCCTCACTCACTCGAGCGGCAATCACGCGCAGGCCGTGGCGCTGGCGGCGCGAGACGCTGGCTGCAAGGCCATCATCATCATGGTGTGTATGGCAAGAGAAGATGATTTGAATTGGGTCATTTAAATCCGCGGTTCTGTTGTGCAACAGCCCGAGAACGCACCCATGGTCAAGCAGAATGCCGTGCGCGGCTACGGTGCGCAGGTCGTATTGTCCGAGTCGACGCCGGCGTCGCGCGAGTCCGTCGCGGCCGAATGGGTCGCGCGCTCTGGTGGCGTGTTTATTCACCCGTCGGATGACGTTGACGTCATGAGCGGCCAGGGCACAGCGGCGCTCGAGCTGCTGGAGCAGGTCAACAAGGAGTTTGGCCTGGAATTGGATGCCGTGCTGACGCCCGTCGGAGGTGGTGGGCTGTGCTCTGGCACGGCCATGGCCGTCAAGGTGAGTGAGCCTGTACAAGATAAATGGATTCTGTTGGCCATTAGACTCAGTGTTGCTTTGAACCTCTCTCTCTACACAGTCGACCAACTCGTCGATCAAGGTGTTTGGCGTCGAACCCGACGGCGCGGCGGACGCCCACGCGAGTTTCAAGACCAAGACGCGCCAGGGCCACGTGACACCACCCGTGACTGTAGCCGACGGGCTCCGTACGACGCTAGGGGAGAACAATTTCCCCGTGATCCGCGACCACGTCGACGACATTGTGCTGGTCTCGGACGACGAGATCGTTGCGACCATGAAGCTCATGTGGGAGCGCATGAAGTTGGTCGTGGAACCGAGCGGCGCGACTGCTGCGGCCGGCGCCATCACGCACAAGCTGCCGCTAAAGGCCATGGTCAATGGTGAAAAGACGTTCGTGAACGTCGGTGTGATCATCTCGGGCGGCTACGTCGCCCTGGACGCGCTG
>JAADVC010000343.1:0-23684 GCA_023334575.1 Pythium volutum
CCCCCCCCCCCCCCCGCACAAAAGTGACTGGCAAAAAAGATTTGGCCCACTTGGCTGTACATTCTCGCGTGGCTCCGCAGGCCGAAGACCGAGGACTAGGGTGAGATTCCCCACGATTCCGTGCGCGTAGGGTAAAACGCTTTAGAGTCATGGCACTAGCTGCTGCCAACCATCCTGTGACGAGGCCAGGTTGGCATTTTTCGACCGTTTGCTCTATTTTTCGCATCATTTTCTGTAGATTTGATGCGTTGTCGTGTGCCAACCCAATTCACTTCATGATGTAACGCAATATACTCCATTTCAGAAGAAAAGAAAGTAAGTGTACCAACCCAAACCGCAGTATCGAGTGTTGGTGAGCACGATAGTAGTGAACACCGGGTTTTATTGATTGCGAGACAAGGAAGCGAGCAATTAGGGGGCTGAATCCGAAACCTGAAATTCTCATGAGCAGCAGTTAACACGATGGGATGACCGCATGGTACGGACTGCGAGCAAATCATCGAACGTATGGTCATGCGCATGGTCAAGTGTAGAAAGCCCTGATTGAACAGACACCGCCAAAGTTCACAACTTAACAACTGGAGACAGTGCAAGGGCCTTGGCCCTTGCACTTGCCCTAGGCTGTGGTCATGAAAGTCGATACTTGGAGTCGATACTCGAGAAAACCCGACGACATATCGGTTCAAGGTGTAATCGGATACCGATAAGGAAACCATGGTTACCTTCGCGTCGTAAACGATGTTTACGATAATCAGTGGAATTAGTAGACACGATGCGGCAGTAGACCTCTCAGTCATGAACTCAGTAAATGCGAGCAAAACAGATTGATCGAATATCCGTTTGGTTCTACTACAATATTATTGTAGTAGAACCAAACGGATATTCGATCAATCTGTATCGTTTGGTTCTACTACAATATTATTGTAGTAGAACCAAACGGATATTCGATCAATCTGTTTTGCTATTATGGTAAATCCAACCCACTATTCCTCAAGCTGGTTCTGTGACTTTTCTCTTCAGATTCTCAGGAATTTTCCGAATAAGGGTTTTCTCGAGATGGGACGATCTAGTATACTTAGCCCAATCCAACCAAATTTACTTGCCCTGATGGCAAACGACAGAGAACCTACTGGCTATCTATGATAGTACTGATAAAGCTGTCGTCTCTGCCGCACCCACATCAGAATACTATATTTTGGAGTCGTTACGAAGTCCTGCCATTCTATTTTTTTGGAAGGATGTATTTACCTCGTTAAGTCTGATAACTCTACCGACGTCTATGCACCCCGTGTGCTGGTGGTTAGTCGCTGGTCACGAGTCGTTTGACTCTCGGATGGTGTGCCTGTGTGGGGTTGCTGGGTGCCGGTCTCTTCCTGGTGTGTTGGGGGTGGTTCTTCCTTTCCTGCTCGAGTTGGGTCTTGAGATAGTCGATGAGGTCGTGACTCGTGTGTGTTGGTGTCGTTGGGTGTTGGGTGTCGTTTTCGAGGTGGTCGTACACGTCTGGAATGGTTTGGTACGCTCCGTGCGGTCCACTGATGGTGCGTCGCTGGTCCATGGCTGTGTTTGCCAGCATGTCTGCCATCTTATTGCCGGTTCGCAGGGTGTGACGGAAGTCGAAGGTTACGAGCTCGCGCAGCCGTCGTTGCGTTCGTCGCACCACCGCTTGCAGATTCGTGTCTATAGTCCGGTTTGTACCGTCGGCTTGCCGGAGTACCAGTTGACTGTCGCCGATAATCGTGATGTGGGCTGCTGTGTGGCGGTATCGGCTCGCACACTCATCGATTCCGCGCCTGAGCGCTTCGTGTTCGGCGGCGTTATTGGTCCCTTGGTCTCCCACTTAGTGGGATCACCACCACACGACAGTCCATCCCGTGCACGTCCAAATGATGTGGTCGATGTTGGCGCTGTGCCGTGCGTTACAGAACTCGTGGGGACAAGTCGGGAGCTGGCCCGTCTGGTCGCGCACGGGTAATGCCCCCACTGTTAGGCGATACCAGAAGAAGTGTTGATGGGCGGTGGTTCCCCAGGGTTGGCCGGTGAGGGCTTTGATGGAGACCTGTTGGACATTCCGGAGGAACTCGTTGCCGCTTGTGTGCTGCTTCGTAAGACGCCGGATCAATTTTTCGAGCCCGGCGATGGGTGATGCGATCAGTGGCGTGATGTGGGTGTTCACCATCCGTTTTCTCAATGTGCTGGGTGTCTCTGTCGTTCGCCGCTGCACCCAGAGCGTGGGTCCTGCTTGTAACGCGGGGTGACCTTGCAGTATGATGCCTGGATGCTGCTTGAGCTCGTCGAGGTCGACTCGGCCTCATCCTGACCCACGCGCCGACTGGAAAGTCACAGGCTTGCCCCACTTGTGAAATTGTGCTGTTATCTACTCGACCGTTGTCAGATCTTGTTGCCATTTCTGGTCGATTGCTCGCCCGACCAATTTGCCTGCCTCGCCGTGCTTCCATTCGTACCTGTCGAAAACCGACGACGATGTCCATCCGTAAACCCGGTGCTCATCGCCTCCTTCTGGGTCTCGGTCCAGCGCTGCCTCGCTGATGAGAATCGTGGCGAGCTAGGTCGCCAGGGTCTTGTGCGCTGCGTTGGTGAGGCTGCGGTCAGTTGTGACCGGCTTCGTGAAAGTGTACGTGTGCTGATCCGTTCGGTCGAGGTTGAAGTCGGCGACGGTTCGTGCCGTAATCATCGGGTAGTCGCGTCGCCGCAAGCCCTGCCATTCTAGCAATCCCGACACCGCCAACAACTCCGCCCCGGGGTCGTTGTTTGCCGTGCCCCATCTCAATTCAACACGGGCTCGACGCGCACCGCAAATGTCGCACTCCTCACCGCCGGCGTCTGTGCCCCGCTCGCGTGTTCTTAACTCGCTATAGTGCAAGCTTTCGAATGGTCGTCGAATAGTACAAGCTTCCGAACGGCTGTCGAATTGGCAAAACGCACACATCATGATGTACCCCTCCGCCGTGAAGACGGAAACGCCTAGTGTCGCTGCCGGTATGACCAACGCGACTACGCGCTTGGGGTGAAATGGCCAACCGCAACCACATTGCTAGGCGCCGGAGTAGCTGACTGGCGGCCACGGGTCTCGACCATCGAGCCAGAGCACAAAAGGCGACCTCGCGGCAAGCCATGACGTCTGCCTGTATGGCTCGTAGTTGCACAGGTATGTGATACTGGGCTCATCTCGACTCGACTGCTGCCTATCAAATCCCTCGCATGACATCGTTGGATACACAAGGTGGCGTACTGTAGTTGTGGCGTACGTGTGCGTGGTGTATTCGTTACAAAAGAACCCGATAGCCCGGTCGATCAGGCGGTTCTCGCCGCCTGCGGTACTGTAGTTGTGGGTCAGGACCGTGAAGTTGTGCACATTCCTCCAGTGCGCGTCATTGCGTGTCGAATATCGAATGCATAGATCTGAGCTAACAGATTGCTAGTACTCTTTGAGAACAAGCTATTTTTTCGTATCTTCTCATCGTCCAAAGCGACACTGTTGAATAGGACCGTACCCATCGAACGAACGCCGCTGAAGCTGGGCTCAAAAGCCGGACGCCAAACGACATGTACCTACTCATGGGGTGGCTGGCTGCAATCTATGTGGATTGCTTGGATCGTGCGGGTTTCGCGGTGGGCGGGTGGAGCGTGATGCGGCGCGGCCGTTTCCGGCTGTCCGATGGGCGTAGGAGGGAGAGCTGTGATGCGATCTTGTGTATGTGGGCGGTGGTATCGTTCGTAGACTGAAGGGGAGTCCAAGGGTGGGCTGTGTCCGCTGACATCGTGGAATAGAGAGTGTCGTGGATCGTGGCCTGGTCGGAGCGTGAGGCGGTCGTGCTTGTCGTGGTGGCGCGGTGGTCCATGGCGTGGTTGGCTAGCCAGTCGGCTGTCTCGTTGCCGGCGCGGAGCGTGTGGCGGAACCGGTAGTCGTAGAGGTCGAGCAGAGCCGTCCTCGAGCGCGCGATCACGGGCCTGAACTTGGTGTTGATAGTCTTGTGATGGTAGAGGAGTTGGTAGGTGGCGAGCATACTGTCGCCTATGATGTTCAGTGGGCGACTGGCGTCGCCATACCGTCGCGCGGCTTCTTCGAGGCCCTGGGCCAATGCGTTGTGCTCGGCCACTCCGCTGAATATCCAATGCACCCACTTGGATGTGAACTCGGTTTGCCAGGAGCAGCGACATACATGAAACTTCAGAATAGGCTTTGTTACTTATGTATGGGATACCCGTCCACACCGTTCCCAAGCAAATTATTGTGAGGAACGTCACCGTGAGGCTCAGAGAAAACTCATCCCAGCAGTTCTCTCAGCGACAGTTCTCTCAGCGACAGCTGAGAGCTACAAACAACTGCCATGGCCATGACAGACCAAGACTAATTACCCGCCTAAGTGAACGCAAAGGTTAACTTAAACGAAACTCTGGTGGTGACGATCTGCGACTGGACGGCGAGATGATGGGGGAAGACAAAAGGACTCGCGAGAGTGAACTTTTTGGTTCACCTTTTACGTAAACGGATCTCCTGAGGCTGGAGACGTGGGACTGGACGGTGAGATGACCGAAAGCAACAAACGATTCGCAAAAGTGAACAATTCTCTCAGCGACAGCTGAGAGCTATTAGAAACAACTGCCATTGGCCGTGACAGGCCAGGGCAGTAGTGTAAATATGTGGCTGCCGAACGCTGCAAGGAATTATTAATTCCACCTCGTAGTATAACAGTCGATGGAGCGTATCGCTAAAGGCGTTGCGTGTGGCATCTTCACGCAACGATCGCCACGAAGCATATTAGCCTTCATCTTAGAGACGAAGTTCGACGAGAACCGAGCGCTGAGAGACAAACGCATGCTCGCATGCGCTCGAGTTTGAAGTAGCTGGGTCACCTCAAGGTGGGCAATGGAGTGAAGACGGACATGCAAGAGAATATGAGTTCCGCAATATGTTCGGCATGAGCTCTGACCAGCGCTGCCGACGATTCTAAGATGGAAACTAATGAAAATGCGGGTGAATTAACCAACCCCTGCGAGACTTTTGCGCCCACTCCGTAGGATTCGAGTCCACGTCACTCTGAATTCACCCAGTACAGCGATTAGGGTACACGCAACTAGATCATCGTTGACGATAGCTATACACGGTATATTTGGGTTTCTTGATGCTTCAGCCAAAAGGCGCTACGAAATTAGGTTGAAGGCATCGTGCCCTGGAGCTCGTGGAGGTCCCCACGATCGGAGAGCACGACCCCAAGAATGAGCGTTCCCTGGTTCCCGAGCAACACCAGGCGCGGTCGACGGCGACGCTGCTGGCCTGGTTCCTCCGCATGTTCCGCTTGTGGTTGAAGAGCGTTGACAAGCACTCGAAGAAGACGATCACGCTGCTGCTGACGGCGCTGGATGTGTGCAGCTCGGCGTCGATGACCGTCGCAAAACTCGTGGAGAGTGCCGTTTGGGCGGGTACCACGAGGCTGTGTGCATGGCGGGCACTGGTAGCGACACTGGTGCATCGGGGTCTCGTCTGCGGCCGGGTTCATTGAGGGAGCAGCACCAACGATCTGTTCCTCGTCCTCACTTTCCGAGCCCGAAGTGCTTTGTGCGGAACTCGTGTCTTCCTGGATATTAAGCACTGCTGCGGCGCGAACAAAGTCTTCCGTGGGTGGGGCAACACACATGGCGATGTGAGGAAGCAAATGTCGGAATCAGGGTTTGGAAAACCACCGTAACAATAACCGTTACTGCAATAACCTTATTGCCGTAATTGATCGCCCTGCTGAACCCAAAAGGAGCCAATAGTTTTAGACCCCGGATTCTCGGAGAATGGTCATGACGGCAAGTTGTGGAGGCGTGTGGCGTCGACACGCTCTTCTAGAACCGTGGATTAGATGTGTCGATCACTTCCGCGAGCCCAGAAGGCTTCCGTCGTTGATTTTACACAGACCATACTAATCTTTAACAACGACCTCGTCAAGTTACTCAGCGACCAGCAGCGGGAGTTGACGCGTCATGAGCGTAGCGCTGTGGAGCACCTTGTGCAGTCGCTGCTAAATCTGCGGCGACACCAGCAGATGCGGATCACGTCTCTCTCGCGGATGCTGCGTTCGACCGTTCGGCGAATCGCGACGCCACTTCGCTCGTAGACTTGCAGTGGATTCCGGTCTCGTCCGAGGGAGCCGTGCGTCTTCTCAAGCCTTCGCCGTGCGATTGACTCACAAGACTCAACACCATTCCTCCACCACAATTGAGTCTGGTGGGTCGCGAGTTTCGTCGCCGAAGCAATCGATTTGTGTCGAGTTGAGAAAGAAACAACAAGAGGTGTGGGTGTGGTTGCCCATGGTTCTTCGGTGTGTGTTGTCAGATTCTTCAATACATTTATCTATACAAGTGGTTACTGGTAAACTATTGGAAATAACCCAATTATTTATTGGGTCGGTTTTGGACCCACAATAAATATGATATTGTATTGTTCCAAACCCTGGTCGGAATGACAAGACCACTCGAGCACGCATAACATTGGAAGACGTATGTCTCTCTCAGATCTGAACTACTAGAGCTACACGTCAGATTGCACCGTTTGCGGTGATAGACATTGCCAGGGTGTGTATGTACGTCGGGTTTTCGCTGCTATCACACAACTCGTCTGTGTGCAAAGACCATCGCCCTTCGTCTCATTCTGTTCTCATTTCCTCTCCTTTTTCCGAACCATGAGTGATGGTAATATAGGTTCCGTTTATGACCAATTTCTCATATCTGAGTTCTCATCAGGACGGGTTTATGATGATGATGATGAATGTGAAGTATATTGTGCGCATTAAATGTACCCTATAACTTCTGTGGAGACTCTGTGGTCTTATGACGAAAAAGAAAAGTCGACCTGCGCGCCGAGGGAGTCGGAGAGCCAGGGACGGATGTCGTTTTGAAGATGGACGAGGGCGTCAGCGTGTCCAGCCCGTGCCGTGGGGTGCGCCACCTGGGAGCTGGTGACTTGGTTCATGGCGTGGTTGGCGAGGGAATCCGCCATCTTGTTGAAGGCGCGGACCTGATGGGTCCAACGGCGCACTCCAACTTGATCTGCTAGTCTTCTCGCGTCTGCGTACAGGCGGAGGAGACGTGAGTTCTTGGGGGGGGTGTAGTCCCGAAGTTGTCGTATGATGAGGTTGCTGTCGCCGGCAACCTCCAGCGCAGGCCACGCGTAGTGGCGCGCTGCGCGAAGACCGACGATGAGGCCTCGGTATTCGGCTTGGTTGTTCGTGGTAGTAGGGTGAGCGTGACTCATGGCCGCGCTCCATACCACCGTGCTGGTGCCATCCAGGGCGTCGACGCGTACAACACACGCACCCGCGCCGCCTGGGCCTGGGTTGCCTCGTGAGCCACCATCAAAGAACAGAACGTGGATGCTCCGGTCGGGCCTGGGTTCTGTCAGGGGCACAGTGGCTGGAACGACGCGGTCGAAACGGACTTGGAGTTCTCGAATCAGGACGGCGTGGAGCGGAGGCACGCGTGCGTCTTGCTGGCAGCGAAGAACGAGCGTACCGAGCCGTTTCTGGCTGCTCGCGTCGTGTAGCACTGCCGCTTGGACTGATGACCACGCTCGCTCCGGATCAGAGCGGCTGTGGCGCCAGCCAAGAATGACCACAAGTGTTTCCAGTACCAGTTGCTGCCAAGCCGCCTGGAGGGCGGGGAATGGTCCGTCTGGAGCGTCGTCGAGTCGTGGGCGCTGGGAGAGAGAGGACAGTTCCCACACTCGTGGGGGCGTTCTTGGTAGTCGTAGACTGAAAACTGCGGTGAGAAATTCGCGCTCGTTGGCGGCGTCGGGATTGGTCCAGAGACCCAAACTCGACCACCACGCGCGTACGGTTCGCCAGAGACGTTGAGTTGCCGGGCATGCCCACACTATGTGGAACGTGTCACCACCGGCCGACCCGTTGACGGCGTAGTGTGGGCAACCGCGCCTGGCGGTTGTCACGTCCCACCCAGAGAGCCGCGATCCCTTGACTTTGAGAAAAAGGAGGCGCTGGCGACTGGAGCTGTGTGGGAGGTCCGTACGGTCACACGTCGCTGTTTCGCGGGAGAGATGAGTGCCGTCCGACGCAGTCTGCAGGATCCACACACTCTTCGAGCGACTGCGTTCCGTGAGGATATCTGGGGCGTCGTGCAGTGCGAGAAGCCCTGGGTAGCACATAATGAGGGTATCACAGAGGCGCCGAAAACTCGCCGCCGCTTATCAGGACGGGTTTATGCAAACTGGGATGATAGAAGCAGTCGCGCTGAACAAGGGATCCGAGTCGTTCCGTTTCAGGTGTCTCAGCAATAATATGGCGCGTGAATATCGAGCACATCGTCCACCGTGTCCCATGCTGAAGACGTACTACCCGATAGAATAGAAATCCTCTGGTGATCGAAGAGAGACCACATCCAATCGAGTAGCTCCACGTCGGCGACAGTGTCCTCCGCTCAGACGGGATCGACGATGCCAACCGGGCAACTCCATCTGAGCCAGCACAATTGTGTCATTCGCATTGCCGCAGCTGAGACTTCTGTGACAGCGGCGCCGCTGAGAGTATTGGTTTTACCATCTACTTTGCCAATGTAGTTGACAGTTAGACTTGCGATCACGGAAACGGTGGCACGCACGGCCCCGATAGAGACAGAACCGAGGTACGCTGTCGTCATCAAGAGCGTGGGCGTAGCCGTAGTGTGGGGATGACAATATGTCTGACATGGTCAAATTCGAGGGGTTTTCCGTGATTGTCGCTGAAGAGGCGAAATTCGGAAACGAACTATTGTGGGTATCCTATGACTTGTCAAAACTCAGACGGCTAGTGTTGACGTAGTGTGAATAGTACAGTATCAATATACGTCGAAGGCAGAGCTGAACAGAGATGGGTTTGGAGAAGGAGCAAGAGGGTAGTCGCAAATGAGACTGGCTCTTCCGCTTCATACCTTTTTTGCTTCTTGCATCTAGCGCCGGTGCTCAGGGCATTCACGATGACACCGCTGTTGGCGGTCGGTGGCACGCTTACTTTGCGAGTCCGCGACGAGTACCGTCAGTTGCTGGGGGTTCCAGCCAGCTGGTCTCAGGCATCGCCGCCGACGATGACGGCATGGATACGTAGGACGTGGCTCGGACAGGTGGTCCTACGATAATAATGTGGTGGCTTCATATCACCGACAACAATAATTTGGAAAGATTTTTTTTACTTTTACATGTGTAATTGTGACGTGATGACCAACCCTTACGACGAACTTTGTACCGGTATCGCTATCAGTCTTCCCAGATCACAGTGAACGTTTCGATAACCCAATCAATCAGTACCGGTAAATCACTGTCTCCAAGTGGACCACCGCCAAGCGCTGCGACAACCAAGTCGACGATGGTCTCATTCTCGTTGTCCCTGGTTTCGTGCATAAACGTGGTCGAGAGCGTGTACGGCTTGAATGCGTTTCTGTGAGGCCGTTGGCGGCGGGTGGGAGGGGCAGCAGGAGCGACGTGACGTGCGGATGGATTTCCCTGGGTTTCCTGGGTTGCTCTGGTAGCTTGGGTTGCTTGAGCGACTTGGGTTGCTGGGGTTGCGAGTCAACGTCGACAAGATCCGCTCGCTCGAGGCGATGCACAACGCAGATATACTTGTGGCGCACCACGCCATGGATAAGAGCGACGAGAGTCTCGCGGCCCGCCTCGCCGACAGTTGCCTCTCAAGCCACATCGCTCTCCAAGACATTCCAGCACGGACTCCAGCTTCATCACCAGCGAATAACGTTAGCTCGTTCAGCCTGCTACCCACGAGAAGGTATGTGTGGCCTGTTACGCCAACTGTATATAAACCCACTTTATAAACCCGCGATCGTACCCATTGGCCTCGACCATGGCCGAATGGGCAGCTAATCAACAAATCATAGCCCTCCTAAAAAAGGTTACTCTCGTACTGCAAATCTTCGTTTTGTGCGACGTCGTTCATAGTTATTGTGTGATGGCCGTCGGCAAAGGTCAAGATCGTGAGTTCCTGTTCTCGCCACCGTCGCGCTGAAGTGTCAGTGATGTTAGTGTGAATGGCAGCGTCGTAAGCTGAGATCCGGACTCGTGGGTAGCGAAAGCCGCGCGATCTTTTTGGCCTCGCGAGGTGCACTCGCATGAGCGCCTTCCGTCAATACACCGATGCAGAGCTCATCGAGCATTCCGCGCGTGTCGCTTGTATGGCCAATGCCCTGGCAAAGAGTCCATCCATTATAAAACGCTATAGAAACTGAGTGTGGTACCAACAACAATAAATGCCCACCACGAATTCGTCCTGGACGTCCTCGCCGCCAAGGTCGCGCAGCAGCTCTGGGCCTCCGGGGTGAACCTCAAGAAACGCCGTCACATCATAGACTTTCTTGGCGCCGTCCAGCCCAATGATGACCCACCAGTCACTCTCGCTGTGGTGCTGCACGAGGTTCTCGGCCTTGTACTTGTTGCAAGTCTCCATGCTTCACGCCATTGGCAGGTTCACGTCACAGAGATTTTTTGCTTCGGCAACGACCTCATGATGTCGTCGCATAACCTGGGGTTGCTGCGGCGAGCGCTTCGAGCGGCAACATCATAAAAAATGGGACTCTCACTCATCTAGCGTATGGCATAGCAATGTGCTCATTTGCGATAAAAATGGTCAGGAGGAAAGTATCCATGGATGTGGCATGGAAGGCGATACGTTATGCTTGTCCGCACCTCACAGCGCAATGTACTAACGTCCATTCCTGTTGTCTTAGTACATTTGCAGCCTGACCATGAATGTAATGGTATGCTGGGGTCACGTCGGGGCCCATAGACGAGCCACCTGACCTGATCACCAGATGGTCTGCAAAAGTCCTTACCCCCAGCACGTCAGTCTTCCTAAAGTACACACAACCATCACCACCTCTACAGTACGCGCTTGACATCCAAACCCAAGGCACCACTCCGTACTGAGAGTGCCGCCATACTTTCCGTCGTGATCGTCGCTCAGTGATTTCGATGGCCTAGTGATCAACATATGGCGCCCGGCAGCCCAATCGGACATAAAAGATTCCACCCCCGGAGGACACCGCCAACATGTTCGTGCAGCGAGCGCGACCGTCAGGTACATACCACCGAGCAAGTGGGCACGCTGTGCTGCCTCAGCGACTAGCGCCTCTGCAAGCATCAGCGCATCGAACGCAGAACCCGAAGCGGTCAGTCCGAGGGGCATCGTGTAAATCGGTACGGTCGCCAAGCGCGAGAATGCCCGGCCTGGGTGGTGACCTCGCGCTTCGTGTGTGCTTCTGTCACATACCTTGGAGAATGCCCGATTGTCACTAGAGAGAGGCGGGCGGGGCACAGAAAAATTGACATGGCCACTGCTCCTCAATATTTTTCATTCATAGAGAGGTGCATCTTCAAGAGTTGGCGACGTTTCCATTGGTGGTGGGTTCTGTCCAACGGCACGACAGCCCTGTGGGGCCGCCACGGCGTGCCTTCATTGGCACTTTCTTACTGTCGCTCTTCGGAGTACATAGCGAACGTGTCGACGATCTGATCCGGTAGTTCGCTATCGCCACGTGAAGTTTCGCCAAGCGATGCAGTGACCAAATCCACGACAGACTGGTTCACCCCGTCCGCGAAATCCTGCATGAACGTGATTGACAGCAGGTCTGGCGTCACGATGTTCCCACTATCGCCGGTAAACGCATCACCAAACACTGCGGCGAACGAGTCTGCGATAGGCTCTTCCTCGTCGTCCCAGAAATCCTGATGAAGCCTTGTCGGCAGCACATAGGGCGCAAAGGCATTCACGTGGCGGCGTCCGGGACCTGCGTGACGGGCATCAGCAGGGACTGGGCGTGATGATGGTTTGCCAGGGCTGTCGTCACTTTCTTCAGCAAGGTCTTCGAGAAGAGACGTGTTCGAGGCGCTGGCTTGAGGGTCATGGTTGGTTTGGAGTCGTCGGTCCGAGTCCATCGTATCCAGTGCTTTTTTGGGGGGAAAGAAGGTTCATATCCATTAAGCTGGGCTGAGAAACCCGGCGCAAAACGACGTACTGGGAAATCGGGGTCACCGTCTAAGGCGGCTGAGATGGTCGGGTGCGTCTTGCCAGCGAGGCACGTAGTGCTAGTGGAATCGTATCCAGTGTCTTGGTTGCGTCCGCGTCGGCGGATTCCGTTGTGGCGGCCTCGATGAGCCATCCGCCGATAACCCTTGAACCGCGGACGGGGAGTACACTGTACAGGGCATGCATGTTGTTAGACCACAAACCAATGTTGGTTGTAGTGAAGGAGGGTGGTGACGTAATCACTGTTCCGCCAGGCTTGACACATCTCTCCTTCACCGAACATACTGTACTAAAGATCCTTTTTTTTCTCTTTTTCTCTCTTTCTATCCTTATATCCTTCTATCCTTCTATCCTTCTATCCTTCTCTTTTCTCTGTTCTCTTTTTCTTTTTTTTCTCTTTTTCTCTTTTTCTCTTTTTCTCTTTTTCTCTTTTTTTCTCTGTTTCTCTGCTTCTCTGTTTCTCTCTTTCTCTCTTTCTCTCTTTCTCTCTTTCTCTCTTTCTCTCGTTCGCTCGTTCTCTCGTTCGCTCGTTCTCTCTTTCCATCCTTTTTATTTTTACCAAGATTTCAGAACTTCCAACTGAGATGAGAAAGTAGGTATCGTATTTTTCACACAGTTGTTGAAGTTGGTGCGTACTGAAGTCGGCAATGTGTTGATTAACAAGACCATACAATGGCCGGACCTAGAACCAAACATGGTTAATTGACTGAGGATATGTTGTTCGCTGTATTATAGTGAAGTAATACAGTATGACCTGTATGACCTGACCATCTCAATGTCCGTCAAAATCATCATTCGCGTTGTACGTACTCACGCCGATGCCACATCAGCCGCTACCATCGGCAAAAGGTAGATTTCTTGGGCCAATATCAACATCATTTAGTGCGAAGCACCAAGACCTTTTCAACACCAATACGGAGACATTTCGCGCGTACACAAACATTAGCACTACTAATACCGAGCTTACCCCCCCCCACGAACCGTCTTCTACATTCTACTAGAAGTTCATGTTGATTTTTATAGACCCACTAAGCTATTTCTCGTATTCTTGGAAGGAGAACCTTAGGTTATCAATCATTCACACATGGGAGATCACTACGGAATGAGACCAACGCACCTGCAATGGCTTTTCCGAACTGAATTCCACGGGGATCTCTGGCACGGTGAGCTACACCGATCACGGTCTTTAGTCTGAGAGAAAAAATATCTGGCCATGGTCAGACTATTTTACGTGGCGACTCTTCGGCCCGAAGTCCGTACGAACTGGATACATTCGAGCGATTCCCTTTAGGAATCTGGAAGATCTCGACGGTCTAAATCCAATTTAGACTGCTTAGACCCCCTTGCTAAATCCAGATCTGGAAAGGGGGTGGAGACTATATATTGGTATTTTATTGAAATTTTCATTTAGAACTTACGCCTGGTTCGAAATGGTTCGTTTTTTCGGTTGGTTTTTTTATCACACGTCGCATGATCCGCTGAGAGAGCCAAAATGTGGCATTTTTGTCAACCAAACAGGCGAGAACTGGTCGTTATGGACGAGGGCTCTGAGTTCTTGAAGTGCATGATGGGACTTTTATTATCTTGCTCCTTCTTCGATGTAAGCCTTTATCCATCCAGTGCCCAAACAACATGACAGGCCACAAACGATGACACATCAATCGTTCAAGCGACAGCACTGATGGCATGCTTTTCGCCGCAGATGAGGATAACGATATATCCTTGTCGAACGAGCCCCACACCCATCCTGTTCATGCTCCATGAACCATGGAGAAGTACATGTCGACACTCATCGCTCAACAAACTGGTAGAAAAAGAACTTCAAGTCTTTTTTACAATAAAGAACCGAATAAAAACCCGTTTTAAAACGCGTTCGTTAGAAATGTTTTTGGAACGAACCCTTCTATAGCGGGACCCCTTATCCAAATTTCTGGGAGTGTCTAAACATGTGAAATTGCATACCCTTTCCAAACGAATAAATTGGTAAGATGGGTAAGCATCAACAGGAATAGCAACCGCAACAAGCAAATACACCCAACGACAGCAATATGAAGCCGAGAGTCGAGAAGGCATGCACTAAAGGGTACATGACACGGTTTGTCAAGTGTGTTTGTCAGACTCCACCAACGGGGAGAAACGATATCGTTGAGCGACTGAACTCTGTTCTTGTCTCTCTCAACTTCAACAACGACGACACCCTGGAACGAACTACTCTAGTACGGTACTCTGATTGAAGCACGGGAATCGGTCCACTAATGGACTTTGATTGCGATGGGCGAGTTCATCATACCCGATCTGCCGAGAATTTGCAAATATATTCCCCTATGATATGGCGCGCCCTGCTCAGTTGAGCAGCCCTCGCGGGCTCCCCATCTTTGAAATTGGGCATCAAACGAGAGCGAAGAGAATGAAGGGAGACTCAATTTACCGTGGACGATATGTTTAAACGTTCATAAATAATGCATCACTTGGGCAAAGATCACATGTCAGGATTTTCAGAAATACACTGCCGTAACCACCATATTCGTTGCTAAGCTTCAACGGCTATAAATCATCTACTACCGTCCAATGGGAACGGGGTATTAGTTTTGGTGGAGCTTTGATACTTAGCTTCTGTTTACAGTAACTCGTGCTCTCTTTTTTAAGTCGACGGGAAGGCTACATCCGGATGCAGTTATGAGAACTCACTGTAGCCAGTTGGGCGTGGAAAGATCAATTTCGGAAACTGATCACTTGCAGTTACCGGGACACACGTAATGTTGGAAGTGCAGCAACGGATACAAGAGGCAAGATCACTATTCCTGTAGACAATAGCAACAGCTGTCATTATCAATTTCACCAACTTCTCCACACGATAACTGCCGTCTCCACACCATGCCAACGGAAGGACTCGATTCGCCTCACATCAAGGACGAACTAGACCCACTCAACTCGGTGGAAGCACCTTCGGTGATGCACCAATGTCAAGCGCCTCGCCAGAACTGCACGCAACCACCAACACGCAAGCGAGATGGTACTCTCCACGAACTGTGCACGCTCCACAGACGCCAAGCCCAGCGCACTGAACAGCAACGCAAGCGTCTCCTGCGTATTCTGGTCGATGCGTTGAAACCCGGGAACCACGATCCTACTGATACTGCGGAATCGATCGGAACGGCTCGCCGCCGTCCACGATTGATGCTTCTCAGAAACCAGCAGACCCTGATTCTGGGCGTCGTGCTCTCGGAGCAAGACGTCGTTCCCGGTGTCGCGCGGTCAATGCTCTAAACTTTGTAGCAAAGGCGTCAGAGCGGGAATGCATGTGGACCGATTGCGATTCGTTTCTTCGCCGGTTCCAAAAGATGTTCGATCGGAAGAGGATATTGGTTTCGGAGCAGTTCATCATCCGTCATTTACAGGGTGTATATGACAAGCAAGCTCAAGATAACCCACAGAAAAATATTGCATGTAGTTCTCTGGATATTTATATCCAGAGTTTCACACGAACGCGAATCCGGGGGAATATTACAATACTTGTTCGATCTAATAATCCGCATAGTAATGTAATTTACGAATAACCATCCAATGTGCTACTCGCTCAGAAAGTCGTATCTGAATCGATAACCGGTTAATAGTTTATATATATATGTTTAGGTGAATGTTGCCCCAGTCGGTCAAGAACAACCTTCGTGTCACATTCACGATGAGTGATATCGAACAGTCACTGATGTGAAAACGTGGAAGATGGCCTAGGTGCAAAAATTTCGTCGACTTCGTCGCCTTCCTTCACAGCTCTCGTCTGGGAAACGTTGTGACCGTCGACCACTTACGCCCGTCAAACTGCAAACTGCGACGTAGAATGTATCTATTTTATTTATCGCTCACAGCATGCGATGAATTGATCGCACTCTCGGAAAAAGTTACGGTACTATCCAGAGCTTCTCCGTGCTCGGCACGGCTTTGTTTGTCTATTCTGGTAAAGCGTCATTTTTATGCAACAGCCGATGATCGTGACCATTCGCTTCGCTTGCAGGAAGTTCACTTGCAACCCCCACCAGACAAGGGCGGGGGTTCCAGTGGTAACTCGCTATGGGTTCGTCTGTGAATTGTCGCCCGCGTTGTGCCTCTACATGCAGCCCTAGTTATGAAATGTGCGTTAGTGTCGTGCTGTTAGACGGCCTGCTTTACTACTATTGCAATTTGGTCCTCGTGGGTGCCACGTATTCCTTGTTCAGTGGTCTCCATGTCCATGCTGAGACTGCTGTTCGTGCAGTCAAGCGACTACATGATACGCAATGATCGTAGGTGGCAGTCATGCCAATGGATCCCAAGGACATGGCACGTGCTTGAACACGAACTGCCGTTGTACTTGCACAGCCTTTCGACATTCTGGCTATTATATCACAATGTTGAGGTGCGGAGTAAAACGAAGGAATTGAGAAACGAGCAGAGCGACCACTCGAGGCGCAGTCGTGGGTCTTCGGTTAAGGGGGTAGGAGCTGGAAAAAGTTTTGTGCGCATCCGATGGTTTAAGTAGGCTGGCTGGATTGTTTTGCAATGCAGTTCAAGGTCGCCTAAGTGGCCGACGATCAGTTAGACTACAGTGTGTGGTGAGTGTCCATCAAATGGCGCGTATGTCTCGCCATCTCCACGTCGCGAAGCCATCTTGGACAGGTTCGATGCCTACAGCTTGGAAAGTATGGTGTCCTTGTGTCAGGTTTGTCTATCATTTGGGGATGGACGAGAACGCAAAAACAAACACTATGACGATTATGCGTTTCTAAAGGTTATGTCCCCATCAAATGGGGTCGGCTTTGCAGACTCCAATTCGGGCTCTTTGATGGTGTAGGTGAAGAACGAGGCGCTGCTGCAGCCGTGGCGCCGTGAAGGAGAGATCGTCAAGCCGAAAGAGGTCCCTGTTTTCCTGAGGCAAATGTATCCAACGCGCTCGGTTGCGGATTATTCACGCCAAAACGAATTGTACAAGGATTGAGAGTATATCTTGGTAGATTTTGGTCGGCGTTGTATCTCTTTGGACTCGCGTGCCACCCCAGCTATTAAATGTGCGCCAGGTGTCGTTGTGTTCGAAGCTACACGAATTTTTATTGCTTAACTACTGTGAAATAGGAATGTTAATAGATGACGAGAATCCCGTCGTACTCTGGCCACCATGCTAGTCCATATCCACGTCTTCGCTAGCGCTCAAGATCATGTCCAGAAATCCATCATCACTGGGGTTTTCGGTAAAGATGATCTCGTCGACCTCCGTCGAGCTCACTGAATCGCTGTGGACTCGTGCGGGAGCGGTCTCGTAGCTGGACGACACCTCCGGGGTTGTATCAAACTGGGCCAACACTAACGTTGGGGAAGAGCTGTCAGCCTGGCATACATAGGGTCCATCAATCTGATTGCCCAGGAAAGGAATGTCGACACTAATAAACTACCCCAGCGGTCCCCACCCATGGGAACAACATTGGTGTAGGCGGCGAGCTTTCGGTGTAGCGCGGACTGGGTTCTCCCTTTTGCTTGCGTTTGTCCGCCCTGCGCTGGTTCTTGTTGGCAATGAGGCGGTGTTGGTCGCACATGCTGAGGAGCGTGCCGTCGATTTTCCAGGCGCGTGGGTTGCAGCACATTTTGCCGCGATACTTGCAATGCATGTACTGCAGTCCGTTAGGCGTCTCGCGGCGGTTGTCAATCCCGCCACTGATGTTTCACGTATACCCCGACATTGTTCCAATCTGTACAGTCTTCCGCAGCCATGCCCTGTGCGCGTCTTGACTACTACGTAGCACGTAGTTTACTTTTTTGCTTCAGCAATATCGCAGTGGGCCACGTTGCTAAGGCAAACAAAACGAAACCCTTCGTTCCAACAGTAATGTTGGAGGCGTCCCCAATAGCACGGGAAAGCTCCCCATACATTACCACGTTTGGCATGCATAGGACGTTGTGGTGCTCGAGTACTGGTGTCACGGGCATTGGGCATTTGTCGCTTCTCGGCAGCACTGTGCGCATGCTGCACGCTGCATGCTGCTGTGGAGTGCGCATCACCCGGCTTTTGGCGCAAGCCAGTATGAGTTATTACGTAGCGATGTGAAAATCCACGAGGTGCCAATGCCGAGGACATGTGTATGAGGCCCGGTGCTGGTCCACTTGTGTTCTTTACTCATCTTTGATGATGCTCTCGCTTTACGACCAGTACTAGGACCACAATGATGCTCGCGCCGCGGCCGTCGTCAAAGTGTAGCGTGCAAGCGATTTGGGAGACTTGATGTCGACAAGTTTTGAAGTAATTGAGGCAAAAGGTCGTTGGTTATCGCGGTCTCACCACATCCAAGTGCAGAACCGGATCAGAGGTAGCTGTTTCGCCCGCCTGGCTGCAGCTCGTTACAAAACAGCGACGACAAACCCATAGCTGCTGAGCGCACGCAGTGGACAAACTCACACCCGGCCACGATACTGTATACGAATGATTGGTGTGTCTTATCGATTCTCATCGTGATGTGCTCGCTGCTGTAGTCATGGGTTTCGACAAGACGGGATACTTTGTTCTATTTTCCAAGGCTACAGAACGGAGATTGTAGCTTGCGTCCAACCAACTCTTTCGAACACGATCTGAAGGCACTGCGGATGCTTTCTCAACTATGAGGAGAAGAAACGAAGAAACTGTCGGATGAGCACAAGAAGACAGGCGGCACTTGTTGCAAGGAAAGACTTCATTCAAAGGGCATTGATGGTCGGTCTTTGCGCGAGGAATGCGATCGCCCGCGCGCCGTCAAGCACGATGGCACGCAGGATCGGCTCTGCGAATTTCACCACCGCCAAGCGGCGACGGACTACGACGAGGACCACGCGGAACCGCTCTCGTACGAGTGGATTCCATTCGACTCAGGGCAATCCGTGACGTCCACGACGCTGCGCGCTTTCACCATCGTTGGCATGGACGACTACCTCACCGCTCTTGAGCTTAAACAAAGAACTCGGTCGAGTAGGTGTCATCGTCGCTTTCGTTCATTTGGAGTGGATCCGAGAGCGTGGATTTTATAGTACCTGTGTCTGTGACTTATTTTCCTTGTCAGCCCACATGTCTATCATCGAGTGTCAGGAGTTCACGCCGCCACCGTCATTCTGGCCTAGATATACTACGTGTTTACCTCGTATACATAGCCTTGAGCCCGAATACTTTACATGTCGTGGGTTTGAGGAAAGTGTCGTTTTCATACTGGCGGTTTGTACTCTATCATACGACATGCTTCGTGGGGACCATCAGCGGAAGGCATTAGGTTCTCGGTAGGGAACACCACAGGCCTTCTCCACCGATTGATTGATGTGGCAGCCGATAGACGGTTGGCGGCTGATGTGAGCAGGACTGCTCACCGTTGAGCGCACCAATGATCGTGGCCGTCGGGTGGGCTGGCTGGTGCAACCGCGCGAGTACTGGTATATATTTCTCTTTGGAGATGAATGAGACCAGAAGGGATCGAAACGGGCAACTTTAGTCAGTCCCTGTTGAAGTGGTCTCGTGGCTCGTTTCTACGCTCTGCATCCACCTAAAACGCCCGTTTCTGCATGTATCTGGCCGTACAAAGGCATGAAGTTGAAGTGCTTGGCCCGTTTCTATGCGTTCATCTGGAAATCACGCCAGTCGGCATGAAGACAGTACAGTAATTCGCCTCTTGAATGAACACCTGATAAGTATGCCCTGTCGAGGGACTTTTGACTGTAGAGGGGATAGTACATTTTACACTCACTGGATTAGAAACAAAACAGTTAGACAGAAAACAAACGCATCTGTTGGTTTCCGGAACCAACGACCATCATTATTTCCTAATATAGTGGATGAGTGCCATGGTGCAGGAAAGATGGGCAGATGAATTCTGATAGGCTATCAAAATTTGCCCGTTCACTCAAGAGGCGAATGACTGTACCGGTTTCTCTTCTATGTTCCTGGTGACGCTAATGGTACTGGATCGATTCCAGACTGATACCGTTTGACAGCTTTGGACGTCAACCCGACCCAACCCAACACTTCTTACTATGATGAGCGAACTGACGTCATTTGCTGTTTAGAGAGACAATGCGCGTGTATCGAGGAGCCTACCAGTGTCGATGCAACTATCCTGTACATTGATAAAGTGGTTTCCTTAGTGAAAGATACGTGGTCTTCTTTCAAGTGCTATCGACGAGTCGTCCAAACAACTTCGGCCGATCTAAAGCGATGTGTCTAAGAACAGTGAGTGTTGGGGCTCCTCTTATTAGAATGGATGTGTTTCTCTCTGATGGAGAGGCGTCGCTGCCGCTTGCAAGAATGGGTTCCAAGTATGCTGACGTCGTCGATCACAGACTGCTTATTTCGGGTGATTCAGGCTGTACTTGGGAATGGCAGTACCGGTGGTTGTTGGGCGACCTTTGGCAGTTTGGGACAAATTTGTTCTCGGACTTGGTGATGGACTTGAGAGATCGCACGCGTGGTGTTGTCCGCGCACTGGGGCCGAATGCGCACCGCCATCTTCTCTCAACCTGGAGACTGGCGCTGGACCACGTTCTACTGTTTTATCAACACGGGAGTCAAATACCAATAATTATTGTTCTCATTGTTATTCTGTTTTGAAAACCTGGTTTTCATGGGTAGAACTTTCAATTTCGCAACTCGTTTTTGTATACTCGGCTGGTTCAACCCTGGATACCTCTTTGATGCAAACAGCATCCCACGACACGCATCCCCTCCAACTGCGTCCCTGCGTGTGGTCAGGACTTGCACTCGTCCTCGTCTTCATCTTTATCCACCCCGAGCATGGCACGAAGAATAAGCAGATCCTCATCCGTGGGCTCGGTGATATCGTACTCGCCACTGAACTCAATGGGAGTCGCGATACCTTGCTACGCAACACTGACCTCGGTTGTGTGGTCAAACAGCTCCACTTCTTTGCGTTTCATTGAACGTGTCCGATGGCGAGGTACTCGTTCCGTGAGACGATCTCATTTGTTAATCTCGTCGACGCTGCCAGCGCTGCTGCGTTTCGTTTGCACGCATGCGGTGATAGTCGCACAGTGAATGCCGTCGGTTACTGAGCGTCCAGCCACGTGGTCGTGTGCAGCGACGCCCACGATAGCGGCACTGGGACTCGGGACGCAAGCCCACGTTGCTCGCGTGACTGTCTCATGTGGTGTCAGTGGATTGGGTACTAAAGCGTTCCTTTAGTTGTTTTCGAAAATGACCCTGCATGCGAGCATAAAGATGTCCGCATGGCGAGCCCAACATTGGTGAAAACTGCGAGACCATCAGACTAGAGGTCGTGTGACACAAAAGAAGGAAATTGCCATTCACTTTAATTAACGTCCTCGCACACGACAGCACCTACGCATCGTGATGCACTGCCTGTCATATACAGTGAAGTCAAGCCTAACATTCACGGTGACAGTACCCAGTTGCTTTCGGCAACTGGGTACTGTCACCGTGAATGTAGAAGTCCCGCATGTGGTTAAGAATGCCCATGACTGCTCAGTGCGTTGCAATGGCTGTAGTGTGGGTAGATGTAGCCACGCGCGGACGTTGAAGCGACAAAACCAAACCGTATCTTTCTAGCCGACGTCAGAAAATGCTCTAATTGGGGCGGGAACACGATGAGTCTTGCCGAGGATTGTTGGGTGTTATATCAAATTGGCTTGTATTGTGATCCCAATCGATGTGCAATATGTTGGCTTGTAAAGTAACTCTGCGTAAGGCGCGCCAGCTCATTGCATGGCAATGTCGGGAGGTGGGAGATTGCAATAAGCTTACAGACAGGCAAACACGTTTTGTTGTGAGATGCACCCATTTAGACCATCATTCCAGAAGAGTTATTCCGCTGACCATCATTCATTGAATGGGTGCACTTGGAAAGAATGTTGGGAGCATGATTGAACCCGAACCCAAATGGCTATGGGTTGACCTGATCCGCCTTCTGCTGCACCCAGTGCGAGCCCGCGGTGTGAGTTCATGCGACCAGTACCCCGATATCCGTTTGTGACCGAAGAGTACATGCCAAACCAACGTGCACTGTTCACCAGCCGGATCCGCCGAGTCCGCTATCACGGTCACCACGTACAAGCCACCGCCAAGCTGACCTTTTTTAAATTACATTTTAGCAGCTTTATCAGGAACATACCCGAAACAGTGCGTCTTCGTTTTAGCTTCATGCTGTAGAAGCGACGCATTTTGCACAAAAGCCCATGTAACACAAAACTTGTCTGGGGGAGGAGATCGGGCTTTCGTACACGTTTCTCCATACCGCAGATTAGTAGACGTGACGCTTTGGTTACCTTGGATCGGTTACGTCGCTGTTGGTATCGCCTCTTTGGTTGGCGCTGGTTTCGATGTACGTGCAAGGCGGTGTTAGTTGCATTTGGAAACCCACAGGGTTGAATATTGTGGCAACAGCCGCGAGATCGAAGAGCTCCACACTGAGAATCACATAACACGAGACGAACTTGGCTGGCCTTGCCGAATAGATTGACGCTAACGAAGCGTGCCCACATGATAGCGACACATGCGTTGTCGTCGTTCCTCCTTTGGCTAACTTGCGGATGGTTGCGCGTTCGGAAGACGCGACCACACGCTGCGAGATTTGGTCGTGGTACTCGCCGTAAAGGGCTTTACTGCTTGAGGACCGCCCGAGTATGCAGAAACAAACAATAGCGAGTCTTATCCTGGAGCCGTGGTGTACCAACGATACTACTCCGTAAACCTCACGACAAAGTGGAAGTTTGATTTTTCTCAGACTCCCTCTGAAAGTCTGCCCTCGGCCAAAAAGATATGAACTCACATTGAAGTATTAGTACCCTAAAAATAACTCGGACGACTCGAAACAGACCAAATGATGGGATCTTTGAGTGCTTTTTTAGTGTTGGGCACACCTACGCAGTTATTAAGAGTTGAACCCATCAAATACCTTCACTTGCAACTTTAATCTTCTCATGCTACCACATCTATCTGTTACTCGCTCTATACATGCACAGATATAGTAAATCTTTTATCTCACCTGACAATAAAAAACGAGTTCCAACACCAGTCCGACAAATATACTTGAGTTTATTATGGGATTTTGGAATTGGATCGGACAATTATTCATTCCGACAAGAGGGTTAGGGAGGACACAAAAGCGATAATGGACAATGTGTACGTGAGTGATGTTTTCGAGATTTTGACCATTAAATTCATGAGTTCATCTCATTAATCAGCCTCCTATGGGTCATGGGTTCGCATATGAGACACTGGCAAACAGATATTGTGTTATCGATTAAACCGCGGTTCTTAGTTACGGGTACTGGGGTGTAGAGGGCGATCTTGGCTATCCATAGAGGCCTTCACCTCCCCAAAAATCGGAGTTGGTGCTGAGCCATCGAATTTCCCCCGAGGCACCTATCCCAGTCGACAAAATTTGTGAATTTGTTTTTGGTTTCGACTTAGTTAAATTTTTTGCTTAATCTCGTCATACTGTCTAATTGAGGTGATTTTGAGGTTGTTTGGTGATTTTGACAACAGTCGTTGTATCGGGGTTCCATAACTTCAATCGCCCTTTCCCATAAAAAGAGGTTTTTAACCAAATTAAGACGTCAAACTTTGAATTCGTTTTTATCAAAACCTCGAAAACCGGTTAAGGATACTTTTGTTTCCTGGGGTCTCATATGGTCTCGTCAATC
>JAADVC010000344.1:0-23659 GCA_023334575.1 Pythium volutum
CAGTACCCGTCGGAGCCTGAGACGCCAGTGTACCCATCTGGTCCCGTCAACCCGGAGTACCCGTCAGAGCCGCAGCCACACTACCCATCGGAACCGACTGAGCCGTGGTCGCCATCAGAGCCAACGATTGAACCCAAGGATGAAGAACCAGTGAACCCGGCTGGTCCCAGTGAGTCAAGTTACCCGAGCGAACCGTCGAACCCATTGAACCCGAGTGAGCCTGGATACCCAGCGCAACCACCAGCTGGAGGCGATGACATCAAGACGATCATTGAAGGGTTGGGTGGATATGATGACGACAAGGTAAAGGACGCGAACGGGGTTACGCACATGACCAAGGAAGAATTCCGCCAGAAGCTCGTGAGCCACTTTGACGAGGAGAACAAGTATCTGGATGACATGATTGCCAAGGCAAACGCCGAGTACATGGCACTCGCTGCCAACATCAAGCGCATGGACGACTGCATTGAGCAGGCTGCGAACAAGGTATGGCTCGCCGCATTTGCTGAGATTCTCGATCCCATGACTAACACATTGTCTCTTGCTCCCACAGTTCGGTTGGTACGGTGTGTACGAGGAGGCGCCGCACTTCGACAACGCCATCGACTGGGTCGCGAACGTTTGCATGAAGCAGGAGAACTGATCGATCTCCATCTCGTGCGTGAGAAGCCCGCCGTCCCGTACGAAAGCAGACGTGCCGGAAGGAAATCACCACTAGTGAGTGCGCACACGTACGCTACCTTCACAGGTAGTGCTGTAGTCTCTATGCGCTGTTCACGTCTTGCATATTCCATAATGTTTCAGCGCTGTTTATATTCCCGACTGGCTTGCTCATCGTGCAGTTTTACCACTCCCACAGATTGTCCTCTTGTTCGTCTACTTCTTCAGCGCGCGGCGATAGACCCACTAGCCGATCTGCTAGTTGCGGTAAATCTTCAGGAATCTCTGGCAATGCTGCCATGTCATCCGCCAAGGGTAGTGCCATTCTCGCACTGACGACACGCGTTGCACTGGGCTTTCTCGCTGCCGTGGTGCTCCGCACCGCCGATGCCTTCTCCACGACATGGCTTACCACAGTCGGGAACGGATCCTCCCATCGATCGTCCGGCAGCAACGCGACGAGTCCGTGGTCGTTGCACACCTTCACGAACGCATCCATCGACAATGCAAACGACTGGTTCGCGCTGCCCATGAGCGCCTCGCGGAACATGCGCAGCAGCCGCCGGTCGCTAAAGTGCGTCGCGCGGCCGCGCACGATCGCCTTGAATTCGTCGAGCGAGAGCACGCAGTCGTGGTTCACATCGCCGGCTTCAAACATGGCGATCAGCGCCGTCTCCATGACAGCACGGCGCTGCTCGAGCGCGTGCAGGAGCAAGAGAAGCACTTTGTGGACGTCGGCAACGATCCGCGGCTTGACGCGTCGGTCGTCCTCGACAGAGTCGACGGGCTCCGGGTCATTTGCATTCGCGAGCATGGCCTTTCGCATCTCGGCACGCACGGCCAGGCGGTTCCCCGTGATCTCGGTGATTGCGTGGCCCGCGTAACTCGCCGTGCTGTACTCGACTTCGCGGCACAAGGCGATCACGGAATCTTCTGAGAGGAAATTCACGTACCATCGCGTGGCGGCCACGGCGTGGTCCAACGGCACCCATTTCTTCAGCGCGTCTGTTTGCACGACGTGTGGTTGTGGTGGCTGGACGACGACCCCTTTCTTGGTGATCTTTGACGGTGGCGTACGCAAGAGGATGGAGCGAGCGTGGAGAAAGACGCGCAAGAAACTACGGTCCAGGTCACCCCGCCGCGGCTTGTCAACGAGTGCTGCCATCAGAGCCCCCGTCGCGGTCGGCGGAGGCTCCGTGACGGTGGCACTACTATCGCTCGGTAAGAGGCTGCAGAATCGCGCAAAGAGATGGACGTGCGAGTTGCTGCGGTACGTGTGCTTGACCGAGACGAGGAAGCGGTAGAGACCAATCTCGGCGCTCTGGCGCAGCCCGTGGGTCTTGAGGAAGTACTCACAGATGAAGCTGGGCTACAACGGGGATGGGGGGGGAAACTACATGAGACCGTGGCGTATCTACGCTAGAGGAGCCGCATCTACAAGACGCACCAGCTCTTCGCGCGCGACGCCGTCGGCCTCATCGGCTTGGTCCGACGCAAACTTGTCGTCGTAAATCAACTCAATCTGCTGCACGACATGGGCCAGCGAATAGAACGGGAACGCCACGACCGACTTGGGCAAGTTGGAGAGAAACAGCACGATCGCCGGCGGTAACCGCCTAGCGCAAAGAGGGGGATATACCACATCAGTTTTCGGTATCCACGCATCAAAGAGACCATGCCGTACCATTCCGACTCGATCGCCTCGATGCGTTTCGCCGCCTTTTTCGACGTGCGCTCGCTGCGCGTGAGCGACCAGACGTCGACGTACTGAGCAAGCCAAGCCAAGCGTCAGTGCAGCCCGCATCACATTCATCAATTGCAGGCCGCTGTACCGCATCGTCCGTCTCGATGGATCCCGGGTCTCTTGTCATGGCCATTGCCGCGCGTGGCTGCTGGAGGGGGCGTCCTCGGCAGTTCTTGCAGTTGGCAAACGCATGGAATCGACGCCACGCCGTTCGATGGAGCGTCTCCTTAGATACGAACCGCGGGACGCCGTCGTGCACATCCCAGAGTCCATCGTCGTCGACGCTCGTCTGCGTGGTCGCGTCGCTCGTGACGGTCGGCGTAGTAAGCACCGTCAGATCGTGGATCGTCTTGTTGTGGCGGGCGAGCTGCTGCTCGTTCTCGCGAAGAGCGTGGCTGCGGCAGACAAAGCGACGAATGAGACCGTGAGCAAGACTTTCCTCAATGCCCCCCCCGTCTTCTTGTCATCGTACCGCATCTTGTCCATCAAGTGCTTGTGCTGCTCGTGGGCCTCGTTCAGTCGCATACGCTCGTTCACGACCATCTCGTCGTGCTTGGTCTGGCATCCATCCACTCACCGTCATTTTCCAGTCGGCGTCCAGACCCGCAACAGTTTGATTCCTACCTGTAGCGCCAGCAACTCGGTCTGCTGCGTACGCTCGCGCTCGCGCAGTTCTCTCTCGACGGCCTCGAGCGCAAAGACCTGCTCCTGCAAAAGTCGCTGGTCGCCCACTTCACTTCGCAGCTCGCCACACTGCCGCTCCACGTCGTCGAGCTCAATCTGCTTGGTGCGGAGCACAATGGCTTTGCCGTCCAGTAGCTTTTGCAGCTTGGCGGCCTCGCTGGCTTTCCAGCCGTGCATCTGCTGCCAATACGTGATGGTCTTTTTATCGGCGTGCTGCTCGGCGTCGTGGTCGTGTGCGTACTTCCAGTACATGCGCAGCGACAGCTCGAGCAGCTTTTCAAAGAGCTTGAGATAACTCTCTTCAATACGCAGCAGCGTCTGGCCCAGTGCTTTGCGGTGGCCCAGCGTCGCGTGGGCCACGTCCTGGAACTCTTTCGACAGCGTTCGAATGACGGCGATCGCCTGCAGCAGTTCCGGATCGCGCTGGATCCGAGCGACTTCGTGGTGCTGGGCATTGGGGTCGCGCTGCAGTTGGTCTTTGGCCATGTACCGCCCCGTGAGTCGGTGGCACAGCGCGCTCGCGTACGTGAACAGCTCAGTGTTTTCTGGACGATCCAGTGCACGCAAGTACGACTGCATGCTCGGTGTGTTGTGGTTGTGCTGGCGATCAAGTGTCGATTGGATCGGTGACAGTGGGAGTGAACGTGGCGGCCCAGCCCCAGGCTTGGCGCGCTTTCGAGCAAGCCGTGGTGGTTCGTCCCGTAGTGCCAGTAGATCCGTGATTGCGAACCGTGGCGCCGACTCGACCACGTCCTGCCGCGTGCGCTGCGCCACACCATTCGGATTTGCGGGCGGCAGGTGCGGCGCCGACTGCGTGTGCGTGGCACTGCGCTGCATTGTCCGTCTTCTCTGTTATTCCGCCCAGTCCAAATGCAAGAAAAGCAAAAGCCGCTCACGCTGTGGACGACGGCCATTTTGGGAATATACGGCACAGACAATCCAGCGGAGAAGAAATGTATTTTTATGGGATGACGTCCGGACTACCACAGGCAAGGCACTTACAGAGTCGTCACGCATTGGTTGATGATCCAGTCAATCGAGACCGAGATTTGGGACGTGTGGATGCGACCGCTCGCTGCGTTGGCGGCACTTTCCACGGCGCGGTCGATACACAAGGCGATCTCATGCTTGGTCGCCTCGGCGTGGGACGACGTCAGCTTGGCGCGGAGCGTGCCTTCGCTGGACGCGTCCACAATACGTTGAAATTGCTTGACGATTGACGCCTTGAACTCGGCCTTGGTCATATAGGACGTCGGGGTCGCATCAGGCTTGTTGGTCGCTGCGTCAGCGAGTTGCTGGTCCTCGTCTTCTGCACAGTGGGTGTCCATCCAGCGAACGATTTGTTCGTACTCACGACGAGTCATCTCGGGCGTTTGCAACTAGACGCATAAGAAATCTGTGAGCGTTTCGGCTCACCGTACAATAGGAATCGATCGAAATGCTGCTCACCTTGGCCGTGCCGCGCGTAAAGCACGCGTGTGTGCGGTTGAACTGCGCGTCCACGTTGTGCAGCTCGGTCATGAGAGCGAACACACGCGCAGCGCGCTGTTGCTCCAAGTGCTCCAGCACATTCGAAACGCGGACCGTGTCGTGGTCGACGTCGCGGACTTGGGAGTATGATTTCTTGGCTGGATGAAGCCAATTCCAGTAGCCCTCATCAGCAGAGACTTTGACGTTCGGCTTGGTGTCGTGTGGGTTCTTTTGTCTCATTTGGGCTTGAAGCTGTGGCTTGAGCTCGTCCAGCAGCTCATCCAGGGAAGGATTCGTCTCGGTCTCTTGCAACGACACTTCCGCTGCGGCCGTGATGGCTCCATCGTCAGACGTGGGTGGATCTTCCAGCCCAAAGTGCTCAAGCAGCATCTCCTTGAGCTCCTGCTTCTCGCCCTTGGGATCTTCAGGACCCGATTGTTGCGACATCTTCGATTCATCGTTTTCCAGCGATAGTTCAGCTCTGCTGGTACTGGGAAGGTCCGATGATGGGACGGCTTCGCTTGGTGGTGACTTGTTCAGTCCAAAGTGCGCGAGCAAGAGGTCTTTCAGACTCGCCTGGCCATTCGCGATCGGCTCATTCTCCAAGCCTAGCGGTGAACCAGGCTGCGGATCGCTCACGACTTGCCACGGACGCGGTGGCTGGTCATACGCAGGCTTGCCCTCATAGCCACCAAGAGCTGACGGCCCTCGCAGCGGCGCGTGGTGCGCTGCCAAAGTCTCGGTCGTCAGTGGGCTGTTGGCCATGTAGCTCGCCCAACACGACACGGCAGCAACGCCAAACACAATGGCGACACCCACGGCGACGCCCACGCGTTTGTTCCACTTGGTGGCGTCATTAAACGACGCCGAGACTTTCGCGACATTGCGGCCGCGGCCACGCAGCGTGTTGGTCTCCAAGCGCACCATCCACAAAGGAACCTGCCAGTCTCCAGGGCAAAATGATGCATGACAGAGCGTCACGGCACAAAAGATCGTGGCGACGCGTCCCACGAGGCGCAAGGGATATGATGAGGAGACGCCATTCAGAGCCGCTCGTTTTTTTTCGGTCTCAAAAAGATCGCGTCGTTTCGCGCCGGCTTCCTCCCATTGGCTAAACTTGAGTCAGCATAACCTACTGGATCAAGTTATGACGAGGGTACACTCATTGGGGCAAACGTAACCCGGCTACCTGACCCCAATTGGTGGGAGAATCGAAACGTGGAGACGGCCATGGACGCGCGGTTCGCTGCATTTGCGCGCGATGTGGAGATATGGGACGCGAGCGAGACGATGAAAAAGCTGCGCGAGCTCAAGCGCGACGTGGTCGCGGAAGCGCGCTCTCTACAAACTGCTCGGAAGCGTAGTGCGTGGCTCGCCGCGTGGGCCACATGCGTCTCATTGGGCGTGCGGCCGGTTCTCGAGCGGCTCCACGACCGTGACGCTGGCCGCCAGAAGCACTGGATCGACGAGAGCATATTTCTCATGGAGGACGTCGTGATCACTGCGTACCATACACTACGACAGGACGCCGCAGCGGCCACAGTAGTACCCCCGTCCACAGACACCTCGTCCGCGTCCACACTGGGTGTGGACGCCGCGTTCCAACATGTGGTCGCGTCCACAGCCAACGTCCACACGCCCGCGGCCACAGCGTGGATCGAACTCGGTTCACTGCTTTCGCTTTGTTGGATGTTTCCAACGCCAACAACTTCAACGGCTTTGCCGACGCCAACAGTTGATCGTGTAGCCAATGTGTTGGACGCGATGGCCGCGCAGTGCCGCCGCCATGCGTCGCTCACGCGCCACGCCGTGTGGCCGCTCTTTCTGCAGGCGCTCATGTGTACTTTCTATAGACAGGACGAGCCGCGCGCGCGCCAGTGTCTTCAGGAGGCCATCACAACCGCTACAAGTCGCGACGCACTGGACGCGTGGACGGGTACGCTTTCCTATTGGTACGCAGTACTGCTCAGCCGTGCGCCAGGAAATACAGACGCTGCCGTCGAACAGCTACGCATCGCAGTCGTCCACAACTATAATGTCGTCGCGAGTCTCAATCTAGAGGCGCTGCTCGCAGTCCAGCGAGGCGATTTCTACGAGGCCGCGTCGGCGCTTGAGCGCAGCGTCGAGATTGATGTCAACATGGCCCTTTCCATGTTTAACTATGCCGTGCTGCTCAAGCGCATGGGCAACACCGAGGCCCAGTACGAGATGCTGGCGTACTATACCGAGGCGACAGCGACGGCGGTATCAGTAGACCTAGAAGATCCGGAAGCGACTATGTCTAGAATGGAGAAGAAGACAGAGAAGCTAGACAGCGTCGAGCTCTTTCCGGATCGTGAAATCGCGCGGCTCTTCTCGTGCCAACGGCGTGAGGTCGAGCGTGGAGACGTCGCCCTCGAAATGGCCATGGCCGCGGCCGCGTCCGGTGCGTCCTACGGCTGCCGTCCTCACTCAGTATGTTGTTGGGTCTGACGCTGTTCCTACCGGTATTTGTCTCTACAGGCTCGTGGCAAGCGGCTCGCGAGCGATTTGAAGAGTATTTCATGACCCTCGATGGCCGCACTCAGCGCGTCTCCCAGGTACCGTACCATCCCCCCACTCCGCCTTCAGTTGTTAAGCTTCTCGTACTGATCTCTCTCTGTATTGACTACTATAAAGACCACGAGACGCTCCTTTATCTACGTGTTGCTGCAGTGCAACCGCCCGAGTGAGGCGCTCACGCAGTGCGATTTCACAAAACACGACGACGTGTGGATCGACTTTTACAAAGCCGACGCGCTGCTGAGTCTCGAGCGCGTCGACGAATGTGCTGCCCATCTCAAGACCGTGGTCCACCCTCGTGTAACTAGTCGTCTGGAAACCCAGCAGGCTTCCGACCAGGAGGAGCTGGTTACGCTCCATATCCAACTGCTCAACAACCTCGCGGTCGCACAAGTTTGTCTTGGCGATGTCGACACGGCCGTGGCGACGCTGCGGGACTGTAACCGCCAGTACCCCAGTAACCTCGCCGTACAGTTTAACCTAACGCTACTACTCTGGCGAGTTGGTCGTCATGACGCTGCGTGTGCACTGTGGTTCCACGCGCGCGGCTGGAGTATGCAGATGGACGTGGGCGACATGCGCGACCAGCAAAAGGCTCTGGATTGGGTCCAACATGTAGAAGATGCAGCGCTTAGCGCTGTCTCCCACCCAGCGATTTTCGCCCACGTGAGTGACTCGTCTCGTACCAAAAGCGGCGCAGTGGACGACCATCAACTACGGCAGCTGGACGCGCTCGTGCTCCACCACTGGGGCACCGCCCAGGACGCACTGGTCGCCAAGACGGCGGCCCAGTACATCGAATACCTCGAAACGCTCTCAGCCAAGGCCAAGACCAAGTCGACCCGCCACTGAGAGACCGGGGCGGTTACACGGGGGTACGCCTGTATTCCAATTTCGGCTTTGTTTACCAGAGCACACAGCTACAAACTCCCCAGTTTTTCAAGAACCCCCGTAGTCCGTATGCCGTCCAAGAAGCCGACGCTGTCGGCGTCCGAGACGAGCCACGCGGCCGTCGCCAAGTGGTGGCACCTCCTTCACCGCTGCATCGTCGCACAACTCGTGTGCGCGCTGCTGCTCCAAATCTCGTACGTTGCCTTTCCCGCCTACAACTTCGCGCTCGCGCTCTGGGCGCTCGTGTGCTGCACGCCCAAGTGGTTTTCCAAGAACCCCAAGCTCACCATGCTCGTGCTGGGCGCGTGGGGTTTTTCACTCGTCACGGACGCCGTGTGGATCAGCCTCTGGGTCTCGGGACGCGTGTTTTACGACCAGTTTTGCGGCACAAATGGCGTCTCGATTGTGAGCTGCGGCGGCGCGTCCGACTATTTCCCAGGCTGCACGGCCAACCGGTTTGCGCTCGTGGCCATGCTGCTCAATGACGCGGCCAAGGTCGTTGCGGTTACGAGCGTGTACCGCATCCAGACGCTCGAGACGCAGGCCAAGAAAGGCGGTGGCAGTGCGACTGCCGAGTCGAGTGTACCCCCCACGACGACAAGTAGTACCCCAGCGATCCGATCGGGAGAGATCCAGCCAGTGCCAGCAACCACGATCCCGTCCCAGTAAAGGTAATCGAGACTGTTGGGCCAAAATGGATATCTTTGATTTAGCTGAAAACGCCTCGTTCGAGAAAGTTCTGCTGGACGATAGCGAGCCGAACGTACAGCGTGCCGACGCTGGTCGTGACGAGCGGCTCGTCGTCGTTCTCTATCTCTTCATCTTTCTCCATCACAAAGTCGCTCTCGGTGCGTGCATGGTGCAAGTCCAGTAGATCGACCAGCGTCTCTCGCACGGAAGAAGCAGGCGGTTCGCGTGTCGTGAGCGGCAAATCAAGAAAGAACTCGTGCTGGGCGAGCGGCAGCGGAAGCGACGCCGTGCCCACTGCACCATGCATGAATCCCCCGTCAGACTTTTCCCTATTATAACCACACGTTTGACAAACGTACCGAGCCGTTCACAGTGCAACTCGTCGAGACTCGAGACTTGAAACTCGAGAAACGGCCAGCTTATTGGGAAAGGCAGCATCTCGTCGACGGCGAGATGGAGATCAATGGGGTGGCACCAGAGCGTCTCCAGTTCTATGACCTCCTGCTCGGTCTCTTCTCCGTCTTCTCGTTGGGTAGACCGACGTGAACTGGACGTGGTTACGGTCTCGTCTAGCGGTGTAACCGCACTGTACGCGTGGACCTGGGTCTGACCATGACACGCGCCCTGCAGCACGCGCCACTGGGACCAATCTTCAGTCTCGTTCAAAGTCGGGGGCTTGTCAAACCTTTGAAAGCCGAGTCGCCAGCGGCAGAAAAAGCTTCTTCTGGACGACGGATGCAGCGAGAGAAAGTCGAGCCAATGGACCGCGGAGAGCGCGTCTTGTGGACGCAGCCCCGAGGCACCGACAATCTCGCCGACGATATGGAGCGCCGGCATATTCGGGCAGGAGAGGGTGATCGCGCCGCTTCGTGATGTACTGATCAGATTGCACCGGCGAGAATTAATATACTGATTTAGCATATTTGGGTGGGTTATATGTTAGTGTTTTCACAGGTGGTGCCGCTCGCCACTGTTGAACTGGAAAATGCAGGTGCCCAACCCCAAGAGCCTCGCGCTCTTCCGGCGCATTCTGCGCGAGAGCCGACGACTGGAGCCTAATGTGCGGGACCACTATCGCCGCTTTGCACGCTCGGTGCGTAACCCTTTCTATCCATGCGAGTAACCTCGTGAGGTTAGACCCCCTGGTCCTGGGTCTCATGCAACATATTCCGTAATGCACTACACACAGGGATACGTAGCCCACGCCGACGAGCTGGAAGAGGAGCGCGTCGACGAGATCGTGACGCGCGCACTCCAAGACGTCGACTGGATCTTGCGCAAGTACACGGGCGCGGGGCTCGATATCGCCTCGGCCCCGAAATCCTCGGAAGGTTAGACCATGACTTCCCGGTAGTCATTTTATCTCGAACAACCTTCGTGCAACCTGCACGCCTTCCCCCATTCTTTCCATTTCCATGCCGCCGACGATGCCGCGGTCTTGCCGCGTGTATGCGCCCCTGACGCGGTTTTTCGCCACGTGGATGGTCCTGTCGCACGCGCTGATCCATTTCGTATCCGCCGTGGTGCCCACGGCGCGTATCGCGTTCCATTTGCACCACCAAGAGACGCCCAAGTTTGCCGAACTGCTCGGCAGTCCAAGCTATGCCGCCGGCTGGGGCGTACCGCTTCCAGAGATCCAGAACGCACGGTGGAAGCACATGCACATGCAGTCACTGGACGCGCTGGATCCAGAAGGCTGCCGTCCATATACGCTACCAACGTTTGCACCGCCCCACGGGCTTTCGCTCGATCCGTACAAGACGCTCGTGGTCGTGGACCGCGGCAATTGCTCGTTTCTCGACAAGGCCACGCGTGCGATCGCCGCCGGCGCCAACGGTGTGGTTGTGCGCGGCACGAAAAAGGCCGTTTTCCAGTCAATCCAGAGTGCCAACAAAACCAACAGTACGACCATCTCCAATTTGTTGGAAAAACCGGCGTTTGAATTCGACTGTGCCAACGGCGAGGCCTTTGTGTCTACCAAAGCCACACCCGAGTGGACGACCGACAATCCACAATGCTACCAACAACCGACGTGCGTGTCCAACAGTTGCGTACTCACGGGCCATGACGACAGCGAGAAAGGCGGCTTCCAAGTGTGCTGTCTGTGGGACACGGCCGTACTCATGGGCGTCGCGAACCGGTCGTTGACGTCTAACGTAACCGTACCGGTCGTGTACATCTCGATCGCCGACGGCCAACAGCTTCAGCGATCGTACACGAAATTCCCACAGCTTTTGGTACGCACGTTTGCACGGGACGCACCGTTTGTGGACCTCAGTTCTCTATTGCTGTGGATGTTGGGCGTCGCGACGGCTGTCGGCGCGGCCTATTACTCGGCCGCCTACGAACGCGAGTGCTTTCGCCTCCGTACCGATCCTGCGTACGCCGCCCAGCAACTCGCCCAACAAAATCCAAACCAACAGCCAGTGTTCGAGTCGAGCCATGACGACGAGACGTGGGAGATTGACGCTAAGACGGCCGTATTGTTCATGGCCGGTGCGGCCGTCTTTCTCACAGTCTTCTACTATGTCAAGATCGCATCGCTGATCCCCGTGCTGTTTGCGATCTCGGCCGCGACGACGTTTGCGCAGCTCGTCATGGCGCCGCTCTTGCAGCTCACGGTCCCGGGCATTGCGTCGCGACAGCTCCAACTCCCATTTATTCACGAGACAGTACTACTCGCCGAGCTGTTGGGCTTTGCCGCGAGTGCTGCGCTGGCCATTGTGTGGTTTATCTACCGCCGCGAGGCGTGGTATCTGCAAGACGTTTTTGGCGTGTCGCTCTGCTTTCTCTTTCTACGCACGGTCCAAATCCCAACGCTCAAGGTCGCGACGATCTTGCTGTGCCTCGCGTTTTGTTATGACGTGTTTTTCGTCTTTATCTCGCCATTGGTGTTTGGCTCGAGCGTCATGGAAGACGTGGCGACCGGTGGCCCGGCGGCCTACACAAGAAGCGACTACCCGGGCATTGACTATTGCGAGCGGTACCCGCACTTTCCGGCCTGTGTGGACCCCGACCCAATGCCCATGCTGCTCGTTCTGCCGCGCGTCTTCAATTGGCTCGGCGGCGTGAGCATGCTCGGGCTGGGCGACATTATTCTCCCGGGTTTGCTGCTCTCGTTTGTCTTGCGGTTTGACTATGCACCGCAGTCGCTCGGTGGACAAGCCAATTATTTCTACTCGGTCTGCGTCGCCTATGGCGTCGGTTTGGGGATGGCCAATGCCGCTGTGGCCATTACGCAGCTCGGCCAACCGGCACTCATGTATTTAGTGCCCACGTGTCTTGGCACGTTGGTCGTGCGTGCCAAACTGAATGGCGATTTCAAGGCCATGTGGACGGGCTTCAATATGAAGGACAAGACCGAGCACGACGACCACGAGGCCAGCCACAAGCGCCACGATGGTGAACCAACGCACAACAACAGAACGGACGTGGCCGTGACGGTCAACGACAGTACGCCCCATGATCAGGCGCCGCTGCTGGCGAGCTCACCGAGATAAATCTGGTTGGGACCAATAATCGGAGCCATGCCAACGATTCCAATTATTGGTGTTAATGCTAATTCAGTAAACGTTTGCTGCCTTCGGATCCGTACTCAGTTAAAGGTCATACATTAGGACATATCATGAGCCTTGCAACATGGCTGCACGGGTCTCACACGCTGACATCGCCCTGTGTTCGCGACAGCAAATGGAGCTCTTCGTACACGGGCATCATGCACACGAGGTACTGCACGAGCTCGACGGCGCTGCCGTCATGCACGAGCCACGCGCCGTCATGGCGAACCGACCCGGCAAACTGAAGCACGACGCCCCCACCACCACTGCGACCAGTCGGTTGGTCAAAGCATCGCGCGGCCACAACGAAATCCGGACGTCGCACCAAATTGTGGCCGGCGGATTGGACCACGGGCGAGCTGGCGGCTGGGGACTGCGCGCTCGTTTCCGCGAGCCGGTCGGCCGCATACGCAATCAGACACGGATCGTCGCAGGTCTCGGCCGCGATCTGCCAACCGGAGACGTCGTCCAATGTAAACTCTTGCATCGACTCGATCGTCGCGATCGCATCGGGCGGACCGGCCGCTTCAAACTGGATCACACGCTCAACGACACACCGCTGCGACGTCTCGGCATCGTACACGGGCACAACGTCCTGGAGAATCGGTACAAAGGTCCGTAAAATATCGTCGAGTTGGAGCGACCGCCACACGGCCGTCGCAATCGCCTTGGCGGTCGCACAGGGCACAATGCGGTGACAGCGAAACGTGAGCAGCTTGGCATCGACGTGGGCGGCGTGGGACCACCCACGCGACTGAAAGTGCACGCTGAATTCGCATTCCGGGTCGTTGAATTCGTTCAGCAGTTTGCCGACATTGTCTTGCGACATGGCCACGGCCGCATGGACGTGCTTGGCAATGAGAATGGGCGAAAAGACCGAGCCGGGTCCCTGCTGCTGCCACGCATGAACAACCGCGCTGTCGTCATCATTATCATCGCCCTCTTCTGCGTGGATCGCTTCCTGTTCAAGATCGCTGGCGTCGTGTGTGTCGTGCATTCGCAGTGCATAGTCCAAGAGCGGCGCCGACGCCAGTAGATTCCGGAGCTTGATCATCCACGATCTGTGGGCCGCCAGCTTGTCTCTCAAAAACGCGACTCGCTGAGACAGCTCGAGCGTCTCGCGTGCACGCCCCGTGGCATCGGTGCTCTGCGAAGACGCGTGCTCGGCTTCGTCCAGCGCGTGGCGATACTCGGCAATCTCGCGGCGCACGGCGCTGATTTCCGAGGCCGCTTGCAGCGACTCGCGCTTTTGGCGCTTGCGTGAACGGCTCGAGGCCTGCTGAAGCTGCTGGCGGCGTCGCTCGTCGCTGCCAACGATTTCGTGAGACGACGACGACGTCTTTTGCTCTTCCATGTCGTCGTCTTGGTCGTCTTGGTCGTCGTCGCTCGGCGAGCCCTGGCGCTCCATCGTGTTGGGGCGTCTGGTGATGTGGGTACTAGTTAGCCCGAAAGCATGAAATTGGTGTGCACGGTCTGTGTGGAGTTTGCTGGGACGAGGCTCGAGGTGACACGACTCGGTCTCAGAAGAATCAAGAAACACGCTCGATCGCGATCTTTTCCGAGACAAGCGCGATGACTCTTCTTATCTCGCCCACGCGAGAACAACGTCCGTCCTGACTCGCGAAACAAGATTCGCTCTGTCGTCGATCCCTTCATTGGTCGTCTGCACATTCCCTCTTCTCTCGTCGCCTTGATCCATTACGATGACGTCGTCGACGCACACGCACTGGCTTCGGTGGGCTTCGGCGATCGTGGTCTTGGCCTTCATGCTCTCCGTGTGTGGCATCGTCGTGGGCGTGCAGTCGCAAGCCATTTCCGAGACCGGGTACGATTTGGCGCCCGACTGGACCATTGAGATGCCGCTGCCGTACTCGCGCGCGATCGCACAGGCGTTTCTCGACGCCCACAACACGCGCCGTGCCGCGCCGCCTCGCTCGGCCGCCAACATGCGCAAGCTCGTGTGGAACAAAACGCTTGCGGACGCGGCTGCGCGTCTTGTGCGTCAGTGCGCGTTTGAGCACGACACGCAAAATTTCACGATCGGCCAGACGCTCGAGCTCGGTGGACTTCCGGAACTCAATCTCGCCAAGGTGAACGCGACGCTCGAGACCTGGGTCGAACGCGACCTCGCGACCCACCCGTTGGGCAACGACGGCCGCATGGTCAATATGAATTTTGCGTCGCAGATCTTGTGGGCCGAGACGGCGTCGGTCGGCTGTGCGTCGTACTGGTGCCCTAACGTTGTGCGTAATGCCAAGGGCGTCACGGGTGTGCTCACGGCCTGCAACTATTTTCCGCCGGGCAATTACCCCGACCGCCCCGTGATCCAAGTCGGCCCGCCGTGCTCCAAGTGTCCCGACGATGCGTTCCGGTGCGACAATACGCTCTGCACGAACGAGCAGTATACGTTCACGTCGAACCTCGCGCCAATCGACCCCTCGATCCCACTGTAAATGAATCGTCGGCCAGCGTCGGGCTCAACGAGGATTCTTGATCCGTCACTTTTTTTCGACGGCTTCACTGACACAATCTTGGAAACCGTAAGAAGCATTTTCCGAGTGGGCTCATCTCCGCCTACTCGAGAGACTGTAGATAGCTAGGCAAGAAAACAAGTCTTTATGGTTGATGAGTCATCGACATAGTAATACACGCACCCCACACGCGAACGATTTGCTAGTCTGTTTCGGCGCGAGCCTTGACTGGCCTTCGAGTGGCTTCTGACGCCTGCGGGTACAGCGTCACAATCTCTTCGTCATCGCTGGTGGCGTCCCACATTTCCTTGGCCGCCGACGCCGACGTTGGTGACAGCAAGACGCCGAGCATGGCATCCGTGGCCTTCGCGAGCTTTTCGGCCAGCCAGGCGAGAATAACTTGCATGAGATCCGCGTGCAGCTCGCTCAGATCAATGAGCTCCTTGGTGGGAATCTGGAAAATCGTGGTGCGGCCGACCGAGGTGGCATCGCCGTGCATTGTCGTGCTCTCCACAAATGACTACAAACATATCCCGAGGTGAACGACCATATCATGCAAAACTTAAAAGGTAATTCAAACAGCGTACCTCCTCGCCGAAGCAGTCACCATGGCGAAGGTCTTGTCGAGGAAGGGATGGATTTCCGTCGTTGGATCCTTCGGGCTTACCAATGGACACTGCTCCTTCGATCAAAACATACACGTGCTGGGATAGTGACCCATCCGTATACAAAACACCCCCGTGCTCCAGTGTCAAGACCTTGACAAGCTGTGCGACCAACGACACCTAGTAATGGTATGTAGCGCACGCGCTGTCAGTACGATCACTCCCGCCAAGTTGAAAGTTGAAGTTTACCTTGTCGTCGTCCAGATTCTTCATGAGTTGCGATCCTTTAAGGTGAATGGACTTTTCAAACGTCGAATAGTCTGCCCCATCCGGCAATCCCAACGCGCTTCTCGACATCAGCCCCTCCGATCGGCGTCGCGGGTCTGCTAGGTCAGTGAGCATCTGGAAACTGCGGTTTCGTTGCCTCGCGCCCGGCATGGACAGCGGTCCCATCGGCTGGGATGACTTGGAGCGCCCGACGCTAAAGAGGAACGACTTGGTGGCGCGGTCCAGCGACATCGCAGCCTTGATGCTTGAGCTCATCGACGTTGTTCGCTTCAGCATGCTCTCTGCTCCTTCCGCAGTCGTGCTGGCAGCCATGACGATAGACGCTCGCCGTAGGTCGCGCCTGGGGAGGCTCCCAGAGTGGGTGATGGTGTCCAATGGCTGCAGAATAGGGGATTTTAGTGTAAGGGCCAGAGGATCCAGTGATATATCACCGACAGTGACGGACCTCAAAGTAGAGCCATCGCAATGCCGACGCGACAGCGCTTAGGACACCACGTGAGACGCGCGGCGTCTCGTGGATCAGTGCAGTCAGATCGGATCGTGCGACTTGAAGAAGAATACAATCTGTGGCAGCGGTGGCCGACGCGATATGGGCTCCCTCGTGCTGAGTGTAGCGAAGCAATGCGGCTTGCCCGACGCAAGTGCCATACCCAACGTCGGCGAGGATGCGACGCTCTTTATGAAGCTGGACAGTGCCCATGGCAATTACATACATTGCCGTTGCTGTGTATGGCAGGATGCAGTTAGTGGTGTAGATCAGTCGGGCCGATGCATTCGGTACGTCGTACGTACCCAATTCGCCCTCCCGGATGAACGTATCCCCTTTGGGGATCGCCACGGGCACAAAGTGGTGCGAAAGCACTCGGAAAATGCCGATAGCGCACACGTTTTCGAACAGGGATGACACGCGCAGACAATTGGATATCTACTCAACCACACGTCAGCTGTCTGAGAATTAAAAATGCCCAGTAGGTCCATGGCGTACCGCAATCTTGGAGAGTAGCGGTGGTTCACGTGCATCGAGCTCTGACAGTGACTCATAGGGCAGCACATGGCGTCGGCTGCAAAACCACTTCATGAGTGCATAGTTGCAGCACGTCTGGGTAGGCTTAGAAGTTCCGTACCTGTAATACACTTCCACCAACAGTTCTTGGGCCAGCTCGCTGTGAAGGAGATGGGGAAGAATTTCTCGCTCGAATGTCTGCTTGTTCGCACTGCCCAGAAACGCTGCGTGGTCTTCGGCGATGTGAAGGTAGTACTGCAAGGCCATGCATGTGAGTTCGGGGTGCTGCTGCTTACAGCGCATCGTATCGAGCAGTAGCTCGACCCCATTCTTTCTTCCGAATCGTTCGTTGATCTCTTTCTCGATCTACTCCGAGAGCAAATTGTGGATAAGTACACCATAACACCACTAACCGAGAATTGAATGCCGTACCTTTGCCGTTGTTTTGGATGCCGTCGTTGGGAACAGCAGTGGTAACACCTTGTTCTTGTAGGCAGACGGAAGCAAGTTTTCGAGCACTTCTTGAATCGCGGAATGTACTTGAGGGACATCCGACTCTAGCCCTTCCAGAATCACGCCTACGTTGAATTCCTTTGGAAATCCTGTGGATAGAAGCTTGAGTAGAATGCGGATGGTATCCTTGAGGCTGTGCTCAACATGTTGAAGCAGCAGTGGAGACGTTTCTTCGATATTGCTGGCCGTCGCGGGGCAGATCTCGTGGAAGAGCTTCATCACGTGGCGCATCTCATAGGCCGTTCGAATTTTGATGTCGAGTGCGAGGTGGAGATGGTTGAGTTCGTGCGCGTACTGCTGGAGCTTTTTCTTATCGCACTTGGAGATCTGTTCAAAACAAATAAGTAGACACATTAGATTAGTTGGTTTGGAGATCATCTTGCTCCTGGGAGCCTTGAACTTACCAGCGCAAGCAATGCGTCCACGACGAGTTCCTCCACGAAACCATCATGCCCAAAGAGACGAAATAGCGCGTCGCTATAGCGCTTCAGAGGCACAACCGCAGTCGCGGCCTGCACCTCTGCATCCTCGAGCCCGACGGAATCTACGACGACTAGCCGATCCAGTACATTGACGAGCAGTTGGAGCTTGGCCTGGGTCGGAAAGTGGATTGCTTCCAGTGCCTTCAGCGCGCCTGCCAGCACTTCACGTCGGTCAAGATGCGCGTCTTGTGGATGCTGCGGTCCCACGCTTGCGAGGAGAAGCGACGATTCAATGTACTGTGTCAACGTTGCCCAAGTGGCGGCTGGGTCAAACCACTTGAGTGCAGCCACGACTTGCAAACGCAGCGCCGAGTTGGAGAGTCGCTTGACGAGCGCCGGAATCAACATCTTGGAGTTTCGTGTACTGTTGGAACAGCACTCGACCGCAGCCTGCACGATCTGCGGCGACGCGTGGTGGAGTAGATACACCAAGTACCCGTCGCTGAGAAGCTCCGGTAGCTCGTGGCCCACAATCTTCAAACAGACAACGCGCGAGCTCATGTCCTTGTCCTCGTGGAGTAGCCGTTGGAGAATTAAGTTGGCATCTTCGTCCATCCAGTCCGATATACGGAGCAATGCGACAGCAGCGCACACGGTCGCCGAGCGGTTTTCGTCTTCTCGATTCTGAAGGACTTGCTGGAGAATCTCAATGCATTTCTCCTTTGCATCGAGGTTGTACTTTTCATACCCGCACGCGAGGATGGCCGCCATGCGCAGTTGTGGTGGCACAACCTCGGACTTCTCTTTGATCATCATCATGAGGTCCATACCATTGAGAATGCCTGATGGCGGTAGGTTTTGAGGGTCCGGAGCGAAGAGCGATTCCTCTCGCTGCAAAATGAACCGCCGTTTGGCAGTCGTGTGGAGACTGAGCAAGCGGAGTTTAGTGTGGAGCGGTGTCCGAGGCTTGTTGTCTTCATCTTGTCTGTGGAAGAGCGCACGCAGTTCCTGAGAGTATTTCGATCATGGATTGTCAACTACAGTTCAGTCACGCAGTGCCAGTGCCAGCTCACAACAAACCTGTGAAAATAATCCGACATGATCGTGAGAAAGCGAGCTGAGCACATAGTTGATCTGGTTCTGCGCGCCGGAAACCAATGTCTCTTTTACGAGTGCGAGCTACACAGAATAAAATCCAATATCTCAGCCAACAAGCCTCGATTCAAAGGGAGGATAGAAAAGAAACAAACTGACCTGGTCCGGCGTAAAATCGACTAGCGGCGACGAAAGATCGAGGTAGCCTTTCTTGAGTGACGCGTAAAACTCGGCTGCATACGACTTGCGAGCCGCCATGGCGTCCACTGCCCACGCCACCGAAGCGGCCATCATGATCGCGCTGCATCCAATCATGCAATTCGTTAGCAGAGTCTCATCAGGATCTCGTCCCACAAAATTCCCGTACCTCATGCTCGATGGGCCACAAATATTGGTCACAGCGTTGGTAGTCAACACAATAGAAAGCACGGCACCAAACACCCTCGACAGCGAGCGAAACGGGCCGGCCACAAAGCCCTTGAAACGCGAGCGTTCACCAGAACTGAATGGTAACCAAAGCAGTTCCCGCGCCGGATTGAAGACTGCCAATGATACGGCATTGTACAATGCCCTGGACACTACCAGCGGTAGCACATTGGGCGGATCTGTCGCACGCGCCGACACCGCCGCGACTCCAAAGAGAAAAATCGACACGGGCAGCAACGCAATGCCGTACATGACGCCAAACCGCGTAAAGAACGGACCCGACGCGAGCTGCAACGGGATCATGATCAAGCTCTGAACGCTGTTGACTTGCGTGAGCGAGGCCTTGACGAGTCGCTCTTCACTTTGCATCGACAGAATCGACAGCGTGCGGTTTTCCACGAGCACGCGCATGACGGTCGCGAGCATGTCGAAAAAGCAAATGTGCTTGAGGTACGTGCGCACATTAATCTCGGACGCAATGGTCTTCATATCCCCTGGGTCTTTAGCTTGTGTGGACTCGCTCTGCTGCTTTGCGGTGGCGTTCTTGGGGCTGGTATTCTTGGGCGGCAGTGTCTTTTTGGCGGGCTTTTGCACAAACTGGCCGGCAGTCACGAGCAGCACGGCAGCGACGACAAAGAGTAAGAGGCCACCGACAATCAGGTTGCACTCGGTGGGTAGATTGCGACGTTGCAGTGTTGGTAGTATGACGAGACTGGCCGTGAGCGTACCAAAGGTCGTGCCAAACGTGATGAATCTACAGTCACATATCACAGGGATATTAGATATAAACCCACACGATAGGAAGAGGAGGATAATCGACACATCCACGTACCCAAAGAACTTTTTCGACTGCGCGACATCAAAGGCCTTGGCGCACAAGTCCCAGAACTGGCCCGTGAGCAGTTGCGTTGCGAGCTCGACCCAAATGTAAATGGCTACGGCCGTGGCCTTTGAAAGCAGCGGCACGTACAGAGAAAGCGTCGCGAGCACGAGCAGCCCGACGCCCAGCGCACAGGGTACAATCGCATACACGACCCCAGGCGAAACGCCGTCGCGCGCGAGCGTCGAGACAAAGCGGCTGACGGCCGTGAGCATATAGGCAGTCGAGAGGGAGAGCAGCAGCGTGAGCGACGAGATACTGGAGGCGTCATAGGCTCTGAGAAAGAGCGCGTCGCGCGCGACGTTCCCCAAGACGGTGACGCTGAACTGGATGGTGAAGACGCCGCAGAAGAACGCGACGCGCCGCAGCACGGCGGTCGCCATTGAGGATGGTTGATGGTTTTTCTCTTTCTCTTCTTCTGCTTTCCCTTTTGCGTGCCACTGGCGACTTCAACGCGCGACGGGTCGAGGGGACGTCAGTGGAGGGGTACGTAACCCTCGAAGTGGGGTACGTTATGGACGTCAGCCGATAGGAACCGATATGTAGGCTGTGGTGGACAAGACGTTACCGGTATGGACGTCCAACACCATCACGGAGATACGAACTCCACCGCGGTTACGGATACGTCGTAACCTTTGCGGTGCTAGTAGCAACATGGCTTGAGGTTACTTTTAGTACTCGGCGTCAACCGGGTGGTATTGCGCGGTAAGGCTACGGCCGCACGTTGCGAACTGAGTGAGAATCACAATATTCCGACGTCACCCTGCGGCGCCAAGGCTGCGCTGGGGACTGAAAGGATGTCGCGAAGGCAGTGGTCCAGCTGCTCAGTACATGCCCTCTGAGGACTCGCCATGCGCTACTAATAGGAAAGGCTGGGAAAACATCCTGATACCTCGTGACGACGTCTGCATTTTTTAAGACACTCAATGCTTCATTCCCATTTGGCCATTTCACTAGGAAAGAAATTACGAGCTGAAGAGGCTCTCGGTGCACGTGATGATCTAGTAACCATGATAGTAGAATCATGGATTAATAATCACTACCTGTGGATCTCGGGTTCTCGCCACAAGTCACAAACGACCAAACGCATCGGCAGCCAAATACTAGAAACCACGGATCGGCAAGCTGCACTTGAAAATTCCTAGGCGAGGCAAGCAGGTTCAAGTCACACGTAGAGCTTGAACTCATACTTTCGCTCCTGGTTCGGGTGCTGCAAAAATGCGAGCGAGGAGAATCAAGCAGGGTTCCAGTCGGGGCTTGGAGCTCGCGTTACGTGGACGTAACGTCGGCATACACGTCTCTTCAATTAGCCTCGACGCCGGCCGTAATCAGGAACTGGTGATACCATCTAGGAGTCTCTTAGCCCGATTCTTTTGGAAAGCTGCGACAAAGCCCTGTCTCCCATTGTTCTACCTCCAACCCGCTTTGGGCCCGCACACCTTCCGACGGCCACCCTGCTTCTCTCCACGATCGAATTTGTCGTCGGCTTCGCCGGCTTCAACGTGTCGTGTACAGTGTTCTATAACTTGGGCGACGGTCCGGTGCTCTCGCTGCGGCGATTTCCTGATCAATCTGGGACTTCGACTGATTCGGCTCAATGAGCCGAGAGAACTAGATTTTGACAACGACGAAGTTGCCACCCGCCGCTCCTGGACGCGGGCTGATGGGCGTTGCGTAGGACACTGTGTTGCGCAAGGCTCGCTGGCAAGAGACCCATTAATAAGCCCCACCTCCATCGGCAATTGCATGTAATTTCAGTGGACCGATGGGAAACGAATGCCTCGGATTTGAAATGGTCTGATGTGAACCGAACGTGATTCGAGAGATCCAGGCCCGCTTCGACCGCGTCGTCACAGCCGACGCGGCCCCGACAGCAACACCGCACTCCCGTGTGATGCACGTCTTATTCTTTGACGGGGGATCCAGAGGAAACCCCGGCCCCGGCGGAGCAGGCGCGTGCGTGGTACGAGTTGACGACACGACCGGCAGCAGCACGGTGGTCTGGAGTGCAGCCATGAGTCACGCTCACCCGACCACCACGAACAACCAAGCGGAATACCGAGGGCTCATTGTCGGGCTCCGTGCAGCGCGCCTACATCAATGGCCAGCGCTCGAGGTTGCTGGCGATAGCAACCTCATCATACGACAACTTCGGGACTATGCGCCTCCGAAGAACCAACGCCTCCTCCAGCTGTACGCAGATGCCAGGAGGCTAGCAGATCAAGTTGGAGTGCGCAGATGGACCCACCAGGTCCGCGACTACAACAAGATGGCGGATTCCCTCGCCAACTACGCCATGGACCAGGTCGCCAGTTCGCAGGCGGCGCACCCCACGGCACGAGATGGGCGCGCTGACGTCCTCGCTCATCTCAGCAATGACATCCGTCCCTGGCTCGCTGACTCACTCGGCAGTCGGGTTGACTTTTCCTTTTCGTCCTAGGACCACAGTGTCCCTCAGAAGTTATAGGGTACATTTAATGCGCACAATATACTTCACTTTCATCATCATCGAACCGAACGTGTAATGTCTATCGTGTCGCACGGTCGCAATAGCACCACAGCACCCCCAGTTTTTTCTCAAATCCACGCATCTCTGGTCTATTTGCATACATCAGAAATTTCCGAAAGAATCTTCAAATTCCCACACACCCACCGTCAGTTCCTGGATGCTCACTCCAAGATTTCGCGTCGCGTCGGCAAGTCCACGATGTCTACCGCCCCCACGACCACGCCCACGCTGTCGCCCTCACCCACGGAACCGACCGCTTCCGCTGTGGCGTCGTCCTCTTCCACTTGCACCATCAAGCTCTTTGCTGTCGTCGTCGGCCACCACGTGTTGGACGTTTCCATCGACCGCGATGCCCCCATTGCCTCGCTTCTAGAGGCCTTGCAGACACGCTTGATCCAACTGAAGATGCCCCACGAGGTCACGGCCTATACCTCCCAGCGTGGAGACATGTGGCTCGGCGCTAATACATTCGAGTGCAAAAACATCACGAGTCGGTGATCAGTCTCTGTGAGCAAGTATACTACACCGGCGGCTCTATTGGACCCGACCAAGACGGTGGCCGACTACTTTGGCGACGCGCCGACGGCACACACGGTCCACATGGTGCTCGTGGCGTCCCCGGCCGCATGGGACGAGTATAAGCGCATGCAGGCACGCATCCTAGCCTGCTATGTGGCCCAATGCTCGCTGGACGCTTTGTACCGGCAGCGAGGTGGGAATTCACCACAGGCGTCCAAGCCGTCGCAGTGCCCCGCACCAACACACACACACCGATGGTGGTGGCCTTTCTCGTCGTGTCCTAGCACTTTGCCCCAGGGTGGCGGCAAGACAGAGAAACTTGACTAGCGGTGTCCACGCTTCTCCATGTCTATATGTTTTCACCCTTCCTGCATTGTTTCATTTGGCCGTGGCAACCTCCACGCCAGTAGACATTCGATATCACCAATGCATAATCTCGTCTGTGAGCACTCTGTCGTCCTTTACCGCGGCGAATAAAGGTAGCTTGATTTCTTCAAAGGGCACAACCACCTAGAAGAACAGGTACCATTGTTGATCACCGGTTGAAGATTGGGGTTCTCAGCCAAGGGTACTCGGGCGTTGCCTGGCACCTCAACTTCGCGGTTACGCCATAACCATCTTCGGGGTTGAGCGGTTCCGACCGCACGCGAAACTCCAAGATGATGAACGCCAGCTCCGTTGCTTGTTGCGG